>JAHBMJ010001597.1:0-21319 GCA_018398765.1 Chromera velia
TTTGAGGTTGAAGCTCAAATCAAATCAAATCAAATCAAATCAAATCAAATATAATCAAATCAAACATGGTCACTATTCATGTGTGGAGGATTGGCCTCCTGCCCCAATGCCGAGCACTCGACGTGCGGCATCTAGCAAAAGCGTATACACGCGTTGGACCTTCCTGGGGGAATCCTGGCTGGCCCGTACAGGCTAAAAAGACCTGTGCCGCAAACTGTTTATGTGATAATCAATCAATTACTATGAATATAATCAATTACAGTCAGTTAAATTAATTATACGCTTTGCGGCATCTGCCACATTTTCTCCATCTTGTCTGTTCTTCCGTAAAAAAAAAAAATCGGGGTCTACCCTGTGAAGGTATTCAGCAGCCTGCACAGCTCCCTCGATCTCATAACACCAGATGCACACACACATACCCATAGACATAGAGAGAAAAAGATAGATAGACAGAGGGCAAAAGGGCAAGAGCATTTGGTGGAAGAGTTAGACAGATAGACGGGCTGATGCATTCATTCATATATATATATATATATATATATATATATAAACAGATTGCTGTATTCATTCCATCCGAGGGCTGAACCCCTTGGCCCTCAATTACGTGAAGCCGTCTCTCATTTCTTTATTCGTCCTGCCTGTTTGTTGTTACCTGTTTTCTAGCCCGTTTCTTGACCTAGTTCTTGACTTAACCTAGGCTAGAGCCAAGGACTTAACGCGTCATTGACTCTCGGACTGACTCAGACACTAAGTGAAATTATGTCAGTGTTGACTTTATTTTTTTTTATGAGGTTAAACACGTTTAGAAACAAAAAAAAAAATAAATGGGGTAAATGCTCTTATTTTTTTTTGTTTTTTTTTTGTATTGGTAGCTTAGATTTGATTTGAGCTTCAAGCTCAAATCTGACCAGATTTGAGGTTGAAGTCTAGAGGTCACTCAACACTAGTCTCGACAGCACTGAAGACAATATGGTATAGTCAATACCACTAGTAAATCCTAGAAAGCCCTAGAGACAAGAAAATCACTAAAAACTAAATTAAAAGCTAAATTAAGACTCTGAAAATTAATGAGCTATTGTCAAAGCTAAGAGCTTACAATGACAGCCTTACATAAGTTTTTAGCTTAGTGTCATCCTAGAGAGTCACCTCGAAGATTTGAGGTTAAAGGCCTTGGGGTCAGATTTGAAGTACTAGATTTGATAGGATTTGATAGGCTTTATCGTGCTAAAGTTTCTCAGGCCTAGATTTAAATTTGAGGTTAAACCCTACTTCAAATCAAATCACATCAAATCAAATCTGGTTACTAGTCGTCTACCATGATTGACTCATTATGATGATTACGCATTTATTTTTAAATTTAATTTTTATTTTTAAAAATCATTCAAGTTAACATACAAATCATGATATGATAGATGATTGATTGATTCATTGATTGATTGATAGGTGGCATAGGCCTGAGTTCCGCATTAGCTAAGGCTTCCTGGTCTCTCGATCTGCTAGGAAGAAGATCGATGCAGCGGCAACCATCACGTCAGCCTGCAGGGAAGAAAAGCAAGCACAGAAGAAGGAAAAACTTCCAAAAAAGAATAAAAAAAAATCTTCTAACCTGGAGTCGAGTCCCCACCGCAGGATTCACAAAGATTCAAGAACTGCATGCCCAACAGAGATGCAAAACACGAACAAAATAAAAACCAGAACAAACAGCCAAATTAGACACCGGACCGAGACAAGCAGGGAGCTTGAATATCAACTGACCGTTGCAAATGTCAGGCAGATCCACAGCCCGATAGAATCTGGAAGAGCACGGACTGCGGCCCTCTCAAAAACAGATACGGCAGCCTTCGGATCTCTGCATATCATCATGTCACATTTCTTTATGATGTCATATTAATATTATATCATGGCAGGAATGACTTAAAAGAGAAAGGAGAGGAAAGATATCTCATTGATGCCGTCAAAAGCGTGCATCCTTTCTTTTCGAAAATCGAAACCGTGCGTCATGCAACAAAGAATGAAAAACGACATGCGAAAAAGGGACGAAACAGCCAAAGATGGGGACCAAAAAAGAACAGAATGGAGTATATGGAAAAAGAGTGGAAATGAAACAGAGGGAGGAATGGGAAAGAACGCAAAGGCGGAGACGAGCGGGTCAGAAGAAACCCTTTGTCGTTCTGTCCCACCTTCTCTCTCACTATATGAAAGAACGAAATACCCCCCTCTCCACTCACTTGACGGTATCCGAGCAGAATGCAGCAAACTCCATCCAGAGCTCGTCACTGGAGGGGAAGAGACGCGCGGCTCTTCACTGTAGGGTCCCAGAGCTCTTCACTGGGAAGATAGCCCATGTCATTGAGCTTCGTGTTGCCTGCACGGGAAAAGACCAGGCACATGCATGGCTTTTCTCTTTGAGGCCGAGGGAGTATCGATTCCTGCATGTTTCAGCTTGCCATGATATCAAAAAAGGACCCTATCAGATAGAGTCCTACTTCTATTTCTATAGCCTACGTGTTTGTCCTTCGTTTTCTGCTTTCCGTGCGAGAGCCTGTTGGCTGCTCGTTCCGGGTCCCTCCCATTGTCCCTGCACGTGGCACAGAGAGAAAGCACAAGAGACATCAATCAACTGGCTGCGAACCAAGCGGGAATCTAGAGAGCTCGAATTGTGCTCAACGCCACCTTTGCTGCAGTGTGATCTGTCGAATCTTCCAACACAGAATCAGCTTGCGTCTACTGGGAGAAGTCGGAGAGGAATTGTGAGGGAAATCCAAAAACTGTATTCGTTTTGCTGTATCTGTTTCTTTGATGCAGATGGAAGGCTTGGCGGGAGTGAACCACAACTGCTAAAACAATTGCTGGGAGAGAGATGGGACAGCAATAGAAAGAACCGCACACTGGTGGACAGTCTCCTGCATGGGGATTTGTCGCTTCGTACTCAGTCAGTCAGTACTGCAATCGGGTCGTCATCGATCATGGCATGAAGATGAGAATGGAGAAGCCAACAAAAGAAGAGACCATCATGAAGAGAAGAAGGGACTTTCGAGCTTCGCTTTCTCCCCCTGAATCCTGTAGAGATCCCCCTGAAGCCGCATGCATGTATGTCTCCACGTCTAGCTGGGGGGGTGACTCTGAGGGCCTCGAGGAGAGCTCTCTCCTCGCAGATAACACGTGAGGCTAGCTGTGGCAATCTTTTCCATGCTCACAAGTCCACATGCAGACTGTCGACGCACCTTAATTGCATTCCAGTAATCCTGGTTCCTTCCGCATGCTTGGGCCAGGCGCGCCAAGGCGACGCTGTCAGTGACAGTCTGCAGCAGCAAAGGAGGAAAGGGGGGGCGGGGGGCGGCATCGAGGACGTGACCGTCACCGGAAGAGAACAAGACCAGACAGGGCGAAGATGGCAAAGAGAGAGAGAGAGAGAGAGAGAGAGAGGGAGAGAGAGAGAGGGAGAGAGAGAGAGAGAGAGAGAGAGAGAATTACAGGCGCGAAAAAATAATCATGAGGCCAAGTCGTTTTGGAAAGGAAGAAAAGGAATGAAAGGGGAAAAAAGAAGAAGAAGAAAACGCGGCTGCAAGCACCTGCTGATGTTCCAAAGAAGAAGAAGGAAACGGCATCTGGGGGTTCGCCTGCTGGTGTTGGAGTGTGCTGCCACCGACGGCTCCATACTGCTGCTGCAAAACGAGAGAGCATGTGCAATTATGAGGCCAAGTTGTTTGGGAAAGGAAGAAAAGGAAGGAAACGGAAAAAAGAAAGGAAAAAAAAAAAGCAAAGAAAGCACAGAAAAAAGGAAAGATGCATGCAGGCACAAGGAAGGAAGGAAGGAAGGAAGGAAGAAAACAAAAAGAAATGAACGAAGTCAGAAAGAGAAAAAAAAAAAGAAAAGAGAAAGAAACAAAAAAAGAAAAAATGAAAGAAAGAAAGAAAGAAAAAATGAAAGAAACAAAGAAAAAAGGAAGCAAGAAAGAAAGGAAGAAAGCTAGCAAGCAAGCAAGCAAACAAGCAAGAAAGGAAAGAAGGAAACAAGAAAGGAAGAAAGGAAGAAAGGAAGGAAGCTAGGGACAAAACAACGACAGAAAGAAGGAAAACATATCCTTTCAGAAAGAGTAGAGGAAAGAAGAAAAAACAAGCAAATTAAGAAGGCAGCAAGAAAGAAAGGGCGGGAGAGAGACATGGAGGAAAGAGGGGGCCCGACCGGAGAAATGAAAAAAAGGGGACAAAAACGGAAAGAAGGGAAGACAACAGTTTAATTGGAACCATACGCGAACTCATGCAGTTCAAGAAACCCTGGGCAAGCACGTGCAGGGTCAATGTGGCCGTCCGTTCCCACCTGTTCACACTCAGTCTGCAGTCGCTCCGGGTTGTGCATGAGAGGAGACGAGGCCGTTGGGTGGAAAGGCCGTTGGTGCATGTTCCTTCTGCAAGGAGGAAGTAAGGAGGGAAGGAAAGAAAGAAGAGAGGGATCTTTCTGCAGACCGACCTGGGTGTATGCTCTGAAAGGGACATAGAGAGTTGGTCGACTCAGGCGATGCCTCAACGTGCCTCAAGGCAGCAACTTCTGCGGGTTGCACGTTGAAGCAGGGATGGTGGGGTGGAATTGATGAGCCTGGGAGATCATGCAGAAGGCTCGAGGCGTGCGTACGCACAAAGCACGCGGCACGAAAAGAAGAAAAAAAGAGAGACGCCCCCATACACAAAAGGTATGTGAGGAAAGGATCGATCGATCTCAGGGGGCCGAAGGGAAGGAGCCAACGTGGGTTTCTTTTTTTTCTTTCATTTTTTGTTTGTTTGTTTGTTTCTTTCTTTCTTTCTTCCTTTCTTTCTTTGTTTCTTTCTTTCTTCCTTTCTTTCTTCCTTCCTTTGTTTCTTTGTTTCTTTATTTCTTCCTTCCTTCCTTCCTTTCTTTCTTTCTTTCTTTTTTGTTTCTTCCTTCCTTCCTTTAGGGTTTTTCTTTTTTTTTTCTTGCTTTCTTTTTTTCTTTCTTTCTTTCTTTCTCTCTCTCTCTCTCTCTCTCTCTCTCTCTTTCATGCGATCCCTTCCTCTTTTCCGTCCGGCATCTCCTCTATAGAAAGAGACAGGTTGGCGTAGATGGACGGACTGACACAAAAGGAGGCAGACAGACAACAAGAAACTCAGGAGGGGAAGGGAGGGAGGAAGGGAGGGGTAGGGGAGAGAGAGAGAGAGAGAGAGAGAGAGACAGAGAGAGGGAGGGAGAGAGAGTGAGAGAGGGAGACGGAGAAAGAGAGAGAAAGAAAGAGAACAAAAAAAGGGAGAGGGAGAGGGAGGGGGAGAGGGAGAGGGACATCGAGAGAGAGCTGGAAGAGAGAGAGACGGGGAGAGAAGAGGAAGCAATGCAAGGCTTGCACAGAAACCCTGCTGACCTCTGTTGGGCTTGTAGTAATGATAATAGAACTGGACCATCTCCAGTACCATCTTTCCCGCCTGGTACATCCCGTTCCTGCAGCAGACCGTTCATTGCCACATGATGTCCATGCCGTGACGATTCATTAATTGATCGATCGATCGATTGTTCCATGCGCACAGCGCTCATTGTGAATGACTCCACGGTAGAACCATGTATGCGTTCGGGTGCCCGCATGCTTTTGATCAAAGGAGACCATATGCGTTCAATCAAGAGGACCAGGATACGAGAAAAGAAGGGTGGCACTGCGTGCATGTTTGACCGATCACGACCGAAGAAAGGACTCCAAGAAAGAGTCCGTCGAAAAGCGAACAATGCATTCACCCACATCGATCAGCCCGCAAACAGACGAGCACATGCAACATGCATGGCCGGCTGCCAAGACCACTTTTCATGAAGACTGCACGCATGTCTAAAATCCCCTCAGCAAACATCAGCTGCATGCGTTGACGTCCTTTCAAGAACATGTGCAGGCATCCAGGAGCACACGGGTATCAATCAGATCGAGGACATGCGGGCGGTTGTGTAGCTCCTCCAGAGTCATAGCGAGCTGGCTGTGATTTATGAAGGACATGAAGCACATTCAAGCACATGGACACACCCTCAGCGAGACTGACTTCCTTCCGAAGTCCAACACCGATTGCAGCATGACGAGATGGAAGTTTCTTTGTGTCGGCGGTCCCTCCCTCCTATAAACTGCAAAACACATGCATGGACGGTGGTCAAATGCAGGGCAGCACGCAAGTCAGTGAAAGAAAGACAATCAGCAGCTAGAGCTTGAAGCCGTTTCTCTACCCCCCATGCAAAGCTTCATGCAACGACCCTGCAGTCCCCCCGCTCTGCTCTCTTTCTCTGCCTGCCAAGCCCCCTTCTTATATTGTGCCAGTCGCCCTGGCCGACTGCATGTGTGTTGAGACACACTCAACTTGTGTGCATCATTGAAAGAAGGTGAAGAAAAACATGCGTATGAGCAGCATACTGTGGACTCAATCATGCAGTGCCTTCTGGAAAGTTCGGCTGTCTGAATGAAGAGACAGCTAGGAGGAATTCAGTCTGCACGAAGATATAGATGCACGAAGATCGGAGAGAAAATGGGCGGACGCACACACAGGGGCCGGCCATTCAGGACATGCCAGACGAACTGCATGACAGGTAGGGCAGTTCTCCTTCTGATCAGGAGAAACGACTTACGAAGTGCTTCAAAAAGGCGTCGCACACCGGGTCTTGTGGCAAAAAAGTGCCCCGCTGCAGGGCATTTCAACAATTTCGCAACACACACAATGCATGTATGCAACTGGAACACACACAATCAATGCATGTATGCAACTGGAACAGCAGATGCTGCAAGCTCTCTCTCTCTCTCTCTCTCTCCCTCTGCGTGTGTGTGCGTGTATCGATCGAAATTGCCATTGGAGGGAGACAGGCAGCTAGGCAGGCGGGCAGGAGGGCGGACGGGCAGAGATGCAGGAAGGCGGCATGAATGTGGAATGAAGACACGATCGACGGAGAATCAGCGTCAGAGAACTCGATTGAAAGCAGACAGGCGGGCAGGCAGGCAGGTAAGAAGGCTCCTTGATTAATCGGGGGTCGAAGATGGTGCGTGCTGAGGGAACCACCACATTTGAAGGCCGGGCTGCCTAGCACTTCGTGACGCAACTCCGGCCCGACTGCATGCCTGTCAGTGAGTGAGTTTGCGCACGTACGATCAAGAGCTCGCTGAATGCAGGCGAAATTCAAAGGTGAGAGAACAGACTGACAAATTGCACTCACGACCCACAGGGTTTTGAAACCAATTCTTCGCCCAACGACGGATTCTGCAGACAGACACACTCCACGCTTTCTTTCCCTCCTTCACTTCGTAAACACAACAGACAAAAAAAGCGACAGTAACACAATAGACATACAGATAAACAGACAGACAGACAGACAGACCGACAGAACAAGCAAAAAACAAACTCACTCAGAGGAAGTCTCACTCCACAGCTAGTCGAGGTGTCTGTTCAGCCCCCCCAAAAACATCAAGGAAGACACCAATGTGCCCCCCCACAACCAAACAGGGCATAACCGCAAAGCGAATGAAGTCAGAACGCAGACGTCTCATAATACGCCATGAAGAAGATGAAAGAAAGACACAAGCAGGCAGGCAGGCATTCCGAGTTATCTTTTCGCGGTCGAGCCAGTAGTCAGGGCGTTCTCTCTCTAATACTGCAAAAACAAACACTGTTTCTCACGCGGTCACCATGGACCTCATGCTTGTCTGTCTCTCTGTCCATCTCTCGCAACTACTGTCTCACAGTGCTAGGACATCACATGTAGCCCCATTGGTTCTCTCTCTCCATTCAATTCGATTCGATTCCGTTACATTCCTTCCATTTGACTGGACTTGACTGATGGCAGTCGATGTCCTTGCACTCTCTCTCCTCGACCAGATTCGGGTTGCAGGGTTCTCCCATGTGTGCGGGGTGTTGCACGATCTGCTTGTTGCGGCTCTGGCTGCCGACTCCGCAGGACGACGAGCAGGGCGCCCACTCGCTCCACTCGGACAGTTTGCAGTCAATGGCTGCATGCGAGACAGAATGCAAACCGGAAAATGACACACGTGCGGAGCAGCGAGGAAAAGAAAGAAGACAAAAGAAGACAACTAAAAAAAATGATCGAAGAACAGAAGCCTTTTCCGAAATTAATCTTGAGAGAGATTGAGGACCAAAGCACCTTCTCAGGCCTCTACGACGCAACGGCAAGTCAACAATGCGAACATCTGAAAAAAAAATCACGGCAGATAGTTGCGAGGGATAGAGAGAGACGGCAACATAAATTGGCCCATGTAGGAAAAAAAAAAGAGAAAGACAGCCAACAAGAAAAGGCGGAAAAGCGGGGAGTCGGGGAGAGAGAAAGACGGAACGAAACGGAAGACAAGTACAGAAAAACAGGAAGAAAAAAAAAAGCTACCGACGGCAAGGAGGGGCCCGGCAAGTAATCTTTTCGATGACGTGCTCGTCGCACTTCGCTCCTCCGAATTTTGGATAAGAGAGCACCCCCCTTGTTCTCGCCTGCTCTCCAGGACCGCAGTCAGAAGAACAGCAGCCCCACGTGGACCAGGCCTCCATCACACAGTCAATCGCTGCACGCAAACCAGAACACATAAAAGAAACACATTTATTTTTCTTTCATACACACAGTATCCGGAAGCACTAAAGGGGATGAGTCGAGATTGCAAGGAAAAAGGGGGAAGCGCAAACACACGAGGAGGCTAGTAGGCAGAGACGAAACGATAATAAGAACTCAACGTCAACGCCCACCACACTCAACCACCCCCCCAACAGTGCAGTGCAGTGCAGCATACCTCCAGTCCAAAACATAATGACACAGTGATACACACTCTCTCCTTCTTGAGAAACAGACAAAGAGAAGAGAAGAAATCAGTTAGAAGACTGACGGCACTCCCGGAGTTTGCATGCCTTCGTTTCCTCCAGCTGAGGGCATGGAATGCCGGCAAAAGCGGGTTGGGTGGTTACGCTGCGGGAGCGCGAGTGCGTGCCGGGCCTGCAGGAGGCAGAGCAGTCGGAAAAGTCCTGCCACTCAGACACTTCACAGTCAATCGCTGCACACAGATGTATACGCACACAGATGTATACACAATCAAGTGGATGGCAAGAAATAAGACGAAGCAAAGATGATCAGACGTCGCACCCAACCCAGGAAGTGGGCAAGGCAAGGCAGCCAGCACACCCACCTGCACACTCTCAGAAATATGCGAAATCTCTCTTAAATCGTCGATGCTCTCATCACAATCAACAGAAGAACGGGCGGACAGAGAGATATACCTACATATACATGTAATAAGAGGAAGAGCGGAACTCAAAGAAACAAAAGGGGACTTGAATGGAAGGACTGCCGGAGGACGAGAGACGGGCGGAATCGGAATGAGTGAAAAAAAGGGAAAATTCCGTGTTTGCCGTTTTTGAAATACGCACACCATCGAAAAAAGAATCGCGAGAATATTGCCTTTTTGGTCTTTTTGAGTTGCTCCTTTATTCCCTCTCTTTCTCTCTCTCTCTCTCGCTCTCTCGCTCTCTTGCTCTCTCGCTTCCCTCTCTCTCGCTTCCCTCTCTCTCGCTCTCCTCTCTCTCGCTCTCCTCTCTCTCGCTCTCCTCTCTCTCGCTCTCCTCTCTCTCGCTCTCCTCTCTCTCGCTCTCGCTCTCGCTCTCGCTCTCGCTCTCGCTCTCGCTCTCGCTCTTGCTCTCGCTCTCGCTCTCGCTGTCGCTCTCGCTCTCGCTCTCGCTCTCGCTCTCACTCTCGCTCTCGCTCTCGCTCTCGCTCTCGCTCTCGCTCTCCCTCTGTGTGTGTGTGTGTGTGTGTGTGTGTGTGTTAGTGAGTGAGTGAGTGAGTGTGCGTGTGTGTGCGTGTATGTGCGTGCGTGCGAACGTTTCCCTGCTTTCTGAGTCCCAAACAAATATCGAGAACAAGAGAGGGCCTGAACAAGAGAGGCAGCCAGGCGACAAAGCGCAATGATCCCTCAACACCATCCTGAATCCCCGGCGTGAGGGCGCATGAGGGAGGGCCTGAACAAGAGAACTGCATTGCACGTCCCCTCAAGCCCCTCCCTGACTTTGACTAACTCTCTGGTCCACGTTCGCCCAGTGGATTCTCTTGGTGGGGTTGCTGCACTGCTAGCACTCTGCATGCAGACAAGTACGGGAGGGGTCAAAGCGTTGTCACCCGATAGGTTGTCAGCTCTTTGTCATTGACGATTTCGCGGGATGGGGTTGCAGCCAGCAGGTCTTGCCATGAGATTTGTGTCTGTGTCTTGGTGTGTCTTCACCTGAGACGCATTTGTTTTCATTCTTGTCTACTAAATACTCAGACTGAGTGTGGACTTTCTCTTTCTCGCGGCCAATCAGATTTCGAAGCCCACCACATTCATCGACAGACAAAGCAAAACCCAAACTGTCCCAGACTGTCCTCGGTCCCCAGCCAGCATACAGGGGCTCGATCTTGGGTCCGTATACCATTGCAAGGGTCCTCCTTTTGGGTGCATGCGCCAGTCGGTCAAGAAGAAGCCAGGAGGACCTCAGGGGCCTGAAGGCAAATGAAAGCACCTAGCTGTACAAAGCACAATGAGGCCAGCGACGCGCATGGGTCACACCCAGAAGAAAAGAGCACGAAGGAAGAAACCACTGTCTGCATAGATGTGATTTGAACATATTCCGAACATGCATACCAAAAAGGAGTCCAGGGACGGATGCATGTGAACTAGGATGTGAAAAGAGGCAACATGACAGTCATCAAAAATTTCTACAGTGGACTCTGCTGACTTTGTGGGGGGGGGCAGAAGTAGTTCCTGATAGGCCTCATGCATGTACCTTCTCAAGATCCTTCTCGTCTTCCTCGTTGAAGATCTCGATTCGCGCAAATGCTTTCCTCACACATTCACGGGTGGCGGAACTCCTGGAGAGCCACCTCGAGTCAGTGTTGTTGAGAGTTGCGGGGAGAGGCTTGATTTCATGACGACTTTCTGCACTCTCCAGTGTCCTCTCCAGTCTGACGGACGGATTTGTCGACGTGGTCCCACCCTTTTGCAGGTTCCTGCACGCAACAGCGGTGGATGAGAAGGGCAAGCGTTGGTGTAGTGGACTGGAATCTAGACTGGAATCAAGAGACAAAGGGCAGTCCACCGCCCGAAGCAGCGCTCCCCTTTTCCTTCAAGGTGCCTCCAGTCGGAGGGGACAAATCGTGCAGATAGACGTCAGAAAACACCAGGAAAGCATCCAGGCCTTCTTTCTTTCAATTAACTCCCTCGTTATTTTCCCTCCTCACCTCCATGCACACAGAGGCCTGACCTGGGCAGCTTTAGAGTCCTCTTTTCCCCCCGTCAGCATCATGGGGGGAATCGTCAGGTCTGCAAGCAGTCAAAGAAGGAGCAGAGGTTGATTGGTTCGAGACAGGAAGCACAGAACCCATCAGCACATGAACCCAAGAAGTGGCTATGCAGAACTCGATATGCTTGGATGATGCCACGAGGAACGAGAAACAGCAGCTTCACAAACTATCACAAGCCTGTCTTATTGTTCGAATGAAGAATTCCCGAAGATCTCAATTAAATGCCTGAACAGAGACGTAACGTATCTTTTTTTGTTCCTCTGAGAAAAGATTTTCTCCACTGACTAATATAGATGCATAAGCACTCATGGACACTGTTTTACACCAGCCATCCCTTGCACAAGCTTCCTGTATCTCTCTGGGAGCTCTTTCTACAGGCTTCTCGAAGGCGCACCTGCGTACTGGGCTCCCTCTCAAGCCCCTTCGATCTGATGCCCTCGAAAATTTCTTGTGCGGTCCTTCAAGTTTTCCGAAGATGCACTCGGACAACCCCTCGAAATACTTGAGGCGTCCGGAGGAGCGTTTCAAGCTGTGAGGGAGGGGCTGCCGCCGGCTGGGGCAGAGTCTCCACAGGTCTCGGTCTGTTTCAGAAAACCACCATGAGGAAAGGAGATGCAAAAAAAAAGCCACATCGATACGTCGAATTTCTAATTTCCTGTTCTCTTCTCGATCGCAGCAGAAGAAAACAATGGTGCGAACATCACCGCCGACTCAGGCACTGACAGGCAGACACACAAGATTTCCTGAATCCTCATGATGGTTTCAATCATTTTCAATCCTGTTTGTCATTCGATCACGCTCAACATCGCTCTGCATGACAACTGTGTTCAAATTATATAAAGAGCCCAAAATAGCCCAAACGAAATGGCTCACAGATGCTCACAGTGGTCATGCGCTCGCGTGCAGGCTACCCGCGGCCCGGGGGGTCCGCAGCGGCCATGCTGGCCTATGCAATGGCATGCATGCAGTTTTGCAATCAACCTTCCGCGCGAGCCACGGCCGGCCCCCGCGGCCCCTATATACTGTTGTATCGACACATGATCGACACAATGACTCATGCAGGATGCCACTTCCACAGGCTTCAGTGGCATGCCGGGGCCCAGCAAAAAATCGTCTAGACCAAAGCCTCTTAGTATTAATCCTCAGGGCCGTCTTGCAAAAAGACTGTCTAGAGTCTAGACGATGAAAGTGGAAAGACTATCATGCAAACAGACAGAAGGCTGTCTGAAGAGGATTAAGAGATTCTAGCTACTAGACTTACTAGAGCTTTTCCTGAGTCGGCTGCTGCGGCCTGGTACTTAGGATCTTCACGAGAGTCTTGCAGAGAGTTTTGGCTCTGTCCGCCTCTCTGTCATGTTGTGTCTACAGTGTGAGATGTGAAGTATTTCACGGTGGTATTCTCTCCTTGTTTCCTGTTACAGCACGCTGCTAAACCGTCTGATGACTGCGTTTGCTCGGCCGTTCTGTAACTAGACTTGAGAGCTCTGCCATCTTTTGACTTACCGTCTTCTTTTCATCATCTCGGTCTCACGTTACATTTTTCGCTTTCTTGGGATGGCTGTGTCTGCTCCCTCTGTCTTGGCCCAGGCTGTCGTCTGGAGGATGGAAGCTTTTCTTGTTAAACAAGGTTCTGCGGTTCCAGGCCCTTTCCAACCCGGTTCGTTGGTGGAAGCTTTAGAACGTTTTCTTGGATTCCTTCACCGGCGCGAAAATCCGGTTGCGTCTTCTGAATCAACACGCGGTGGTGCTACAGTAGTAGTAGTCGGCTGTCACCGACGCAGTAGACATACGAGAAGAGGGAAACGCTTCTCTAGGGCAAAGTGGGAACGAATCAGTTTAGATAAGGGCGACGTAGAGGTGCCATCTTCGAAAGAATGCACATCTCTTTCTAGACTGGGCCACTTGACTGCATCAGAGTGCACTCTCGGGCCCCTTCCTGTGTAGAAAGAGTCTGGTGGGCGTGAATATGGCCATTATTTTGTGATGCAAACAGCTAGATGGTGTCAAACGCAAGAGAAAAAGTTCCAAAGTGGGTTTGGGACTTCTTCTGGGGTTTGGAGTGACATGGTGCGACAGAGGCATGGTTTGTCGCTTCGTGCAGGAGTGGCAGCTGGGGAGGAGGGGGGGTATGCCTCGTTGGGGCCTGTGAAATCGGGTCTCTCTATTGATCCTTTTCGAAGCGATAGGCGCGTAAACAAAGACTTTGTGACGGAAGGGCGTCGCTTGCTTCACTTTTGCATGCAAGCCTTGGGTCATCGTCAAATGGTCCGGTAGAAAGGGGGGCCGCGCGCGTGTCCATTGAGGATCGTTGGAGAAGTGCTGCCAATTTAGCTGTTGGGGGCCCTTTTTAGGATTGGACTCCCTGAGGTTCTCTTCCTTCTTCCTTCTTTGGAATGATTCTTTCCTTACTTCTTGTCTTTCTTCCTTTCCTCACCTCCGCTCTTTCTTTCTTCCATATGCATTCCTATTTGCCTTCTTTCTCTTCGCTTCTCTAACATTTTCTTGATGACAACTGTAAATGAATACTTACCGTAGAGAACTTTTTTCCTTCTTCGCAAATCTTGGCCTGTTCGATCGCTCACGCAATTAAGCCAACAGCGATAGACAAATGACAGTGGCAGACCGACGGGGTGTGGATAGCTGGGGTAAAACAAAAGCTGTTTGGTGTTTTGGGCAGTGTTACAGTATATGACGCGATCGATACATCCTTACACGCGTGTGTGCATCATGCATCTACGCGTGCTGATCTCTGTATGCACGCATGCATGCATTTAATTATTTGTTTGCATGCATGCAGTTGCATTTATATGCATCTTTGCCGATTGATCGCTGTATACATTGCTCGTATGCCTTACGACAGCCTTGTAAACCTCCGTTTCGCGTGCTGGAAACTGACAATGCATGTCGGTGTGGTCGAGATTCCTCGGCTGTCTGAAGAGGATTATGAGATTCTAGCTACTAGACTTACTAGAAGTGGAGAGTTCGTCATTCAAGCACGAAAGATGAAAGTGAAGAGAAGTTCAATGTTTGCGTGTTTATCTTCATATATAGGAGTTCTGGTTTATTTTTATACTATTCCACAACTATTCATAACTATTCAAACCATTTTAAGTTCTATCATTTTTTTTTTTTTTAAGTTCTTTATCTATCTTTGTCAAAAATATTCAAAATTTAGTAAATTACTCACAGTGGTACATATATATATTAAAAATTCTGCTAGAAATTCCTTGAATCCTTGTGAGGAAGTCTTTATTGTTTTTTGTTCAAATGTTGTAAACTCTATCCTTCATCCTCCTCCAAATGATTCTGCTTTAAATTTCATATTTTAGGAAGGCAAAACCTCCCTGAACCTAAGTGCTACTTGAAAAAATATAATTAAGATCATCTCTATCTGTAGCATCTTTTTTTAAGAGACCGTCCACGCCTGCGGCGTAGACGGTCAAGACATCGTCCAGATATGCGGCTTTGGCTTTCAAAACACCATAAATGATCCGCGCCTGCGGCGCGGACTTTCAAGCTTATCCAAAAATGTGGTCTGAACTTTCAAGTGGTAGTTAGGTTCAGGGAGGTCGAAAGCAAAAACATTCTCTATGGTCCAGCAAAAACCAGCATCCAAGCATATGAAAACTGAAAAGAAAACTAGAGAAATGAAACTAGAACAGACGTCAGCTTTTGTATGGAATTATCAACCAAACAAGATTTAAAGCATATTGTTTGTTTCAATGAGGGGTCATATACGTAGACAGACAAGAAAGATGAAGACTGAAAGGTCGTTATGTGAGGAAACAAGGAAGATGAAAGTGAAACGGATTTTCTGCAAGCAGACGGGCTAGCAGATAGGATGAAACTGGAGAGGCCTTTAACACGCAGGCAGGAAAGATCGAAGCTAGTAGAAAGTAGTCATGCAAGCCAGTAAGATAGACAAAAGTGGAGAGTCGTCCAGGGTTGCTTTTTTGTTCGGTAACGACCCCTCTCTACCGGTAATTACCGGATTACCGGTAATGGACTCCGTTTACCTAAGTTTTACCGAAAAAAAATGAGGAGAAAATGAAGCTTCAAAAAAAAAATTTCACTTGCGGTGCAACTCCTATTCTTTAGTTTTAAAGACTTCTTTCAACGTTTTTAGCACTTTTAGGAATCGAATTAAGATTTTTTTAAAAATATGTTGTTTGTTTACGCTTGTTTGCCTGGTTCAAAGGTCTATCAACCGGAAGTGGTAGTCGTTGTGGAGGTAAAGAAGCAGCTAGCAGGTGGCCTAGCCTTAAGACGTGAAAACCTCTTTTGAGAGGACGTGCTCACCTTCGAGGTTGTCAGATTTGTTGCATCACACTTGCATGGTGCCTATAAATATAGCGTGCCGGCCCACAAGAGTGTTGGTGGAGGTGAGTTATGCCGATTGTGTACCATTTTTGGTCGTCAACACGCTACTAAGATGTTATTGAGGCTAATGGCAATCCGTCTTTCCAGTTTTATCATTTAAAACAGCATGGCTGCCCTTTAGTATCTCACTTAAACGATAGATAACTTAATTTACAATATGTAAATGACTGTCAAACCTAGTTAAACCATATAAATGAACTTAGCAAATGCCGAAGAAGGCATTCAGATGGAGGAGATCAAAGATGAGGTTCATGTTCTGACAGAATGTAAGGACACAGAAAGGGAATGGAACAGGCTGAAAGAACTGTACGAAATTGCGAAGCAGAAAGCACCCATTGACATAAGAATACAGATCGTACAACGCGTTGCAGGTGCAACCGGGAGGGGCACTTCTGATAATAAGAAAAAAATGAAGGATATGGTGTTGCTGTTGTGCACAATTCTGCCTAGAAGCGGTTCTAAAGCTATAGCCGACTGTCTCAAGAAGGTCCATTCTGTCGATAAGGCAAGTTGAGGCGAATCGATCCGATTAGCATGCAGGCTTCCTCATCCCCCCCCCCCATGAATGTGTGCTCTGGGTTGTCCTCAAAGCCTTGCTAGTGGCTTGGGATTTGGCGTCGCTAAATCTAGGATTTAACCCTCAATCATCAGTTAGACCGTATAAATAAACGAACAAATAACTCAAAATGCTTAAAAAAATGTTTATTATTATAAATAAATTTTTTAAATTATGGTTTTAAATTATACTTTATCTCTATAATCTTTACCAAACTTTTTACCGGTGGCCGGCCACTCTACCGGTAATTGCCGGTTAACCGGTAATCAGCTCGCTTTACCACCGGAAAAATCGGTAACCCTGGAGTCGTCATGTTCGACAGCGCACAACAAAAGAAAGTAGAGACCTACCAAGCAAGCAAAAAAGAAAGATGGGAATATGAAAGTGGAGAAGCCGTCATGCAAGAAGAAAGAAAGAAAGATGAAAGTGGAGAGGCCGTCATACAAACAGACAGAAAGATGAAAGTGGAGAGGCCGTCATGCAAACAGACAGAATGATTAAAGTAGATAGGCCGTCATGCAAACAGACAGAAAGATGAAAGTGGAGAGGCCGCCATGTAAACAGACAGAAAGATGGAAATGGAGAGGCCGTCATGCAAACAGACAAAAAGATGGAAGTGGAGAGGCCGTCATGCAAGCAGAGAGAAAGATGGAAGTGGAGAAGCCGTCATGCAAACAGACAGAAAGATGGAGGTGGAGAGGCTGTCGTGCAAACAGACAGAAAGATGAAAGTGGAGAGGCGCCATACAAACAGACAGAAAGATGGAAGTGGAGAGGCGCCATGCAAACAGACAGAAAGATGGAAATGGAGAGGCTATCATGGAAACAGACAGAAAGATGGAGGTGGAAAGGCCGTCGTGCAAACAGATAGAAAGATGAAAGTGGAGAAGCGCCATGCAAACAGACAGAAAGGTGAAAGTGGAGAGGCGCCATGCAAACAGACAGAAAGATAGAAGCGGAGAGGCGCCATGTAAACAGACAGAAAGATGAAAGTTGAGAGGCCGTCATGCAAATAAACAAAAAGATGGAAGTAGAGAGGCCGTCATGCAAACAGACAGAAAGACAAAAGTGGAGAGGCCATCATATAAACAGACAGAAAGATGGAAGTGGAGAGGCTGTCGTGCAAACAGACAAAAAGATGAAAGTGGAGAGGCCATCATGCAAACAGACAGAAAGATGGAAGTGGAGAGGCCGTCACACAAATAGACAGAAAGATGAAAGTGGAAAGGCCGCCATGCAAACAGATAGAAAGATGGAAGTGGAGAGGCCATCATGCAAACAGACAGAAAAATGGAAGTGGAGAGGCCGTCATGCAAAGAGACAAAAAGATGGAAGTGGAGAGGCCGGTATTCAAGCAGAAAAGGTGAAAGTGGAGAGAAGTTCAACGTCTGCGTGTTTATCTTTATATAGGACTTCTAGCCTGAAGATTTGATTCTCTCACCACGTGTCCAGACAGAAGCTTGATTGAACTGTGTATGCAGAGTTCACTAATTCTCATAGCAAGGTCAGTCAAAAAGCTGCTGCTTAGCTGCATGCACAAATGTAGGATTAACTGAAAATTTGAACCTACTGGTGGGCCTGTTACCTCTATCTTGCAGATGACATTGTACAGGAGAATATGTAGCTATGTCTGTCCCATACCAGTTCTTTTTTGCCATCGAAGATCCTATAGCTTAATTAAATGCATTTGCATCGCCGAGATCGATCTTGTGCCATGCATTGGCGTCCCGCACATATTGCTTGAGGGGCACGTTTCTCTCTGCATGTTATGCGCGGAGGGATTGTTTTCTTGCGACCATTCGCACGGAGCCCGTCATGCGTAACGGATGGGTATCGCCATCGGGGGATACACACGCACGTTACCCATTGACCCAGGGTCGTGGGGGTATATCTGATGCACTCTGTGCGAATCGCCCGGAAAGCGAAATTTATTGTTGTTGCCCCTGCTTTAAATTTAGAAAATGCCTCCTCAGCTGAATTGTCTTTCCGGGGCTGAGCTTGGCATGCGTCAGATCTTCCTGTAAACTGTGTGTGTGTTACATCGGATGCAGCCATCCGTATCTGATGCACTCCGTGCGAATGGCCTGGAAAGCGAAATTTATTCTTGTTGCTCCTGCTTTAAATTTGAAAAGTGCCTCCTTAGCTGAATTGTTTTTCCGGGGCCGAGCTTGGCGTGCGTCAGATCTTCCTGTGAACGTCGGACGCAGCCATCCATGTGGTTTGGGGGGTGTATTTTTTGTTACGTACCCTCTCAGCTTCGCTTTCCGGGCCACGTGTGGTCTGGGGTGGTATAATTTTTGTTAAGTGCCCTCTCAGCTTCGCTTTCCGGGCCACAGATCTAGACAAGAACCGAGGCCCTGGGCCCCGGCACATGGATCTCACGTGGTACGTGACGTGGATATCGCACAGCAGAGAACTCGCCTTTGACTGCGAGACGGAACAGCCGCAGCTGCCCTTTTTGGGTGCTCAAAGCTTTGCACTTCCCGACCATGAACGCATCTGCATCAACGTGACTAGACCAGACATATACCAAGCGCAACTTAATTTGGCAAACCCATACAGCCAATTACATTTGGGATTGCAAATGTGAAAAATATTTTTATTGTAGAAACAGTTTTTTCAGACTTGCAACCAGGCTTTCTAGACACCGCGACATTTATGGTTAAACGCTGCGCGGCACCAAGCCCCACGGAGCGCCCGAAGGGCGCACCGCGGCGCGCCACGGTTGTAAAACCTTGAAGAAAGGGGGGAACCACGGCGTGATTGTTCCGGTCTTTACCTTTTCTGAGGTAAGTTGAACTAAATTGATCAGCAATTGATCAAATTTATCATTGAAACACCTTAAAAAAACTTTTTTGGCACCTGCGGCGCGCAGAAAAAACCGTTTTGACGGTATATGGGGCCATGTCCTAAATATTCTCGGAGACGTTACTTAAAACCTGTTACTTTTTTATCCTCCCACTGCAATTATACGAATACACTTTCTTGCCCTCTTGATATGCTGACTCGTATAATTAATCTTGATTTTGTTTTGAATGTAATTCGGGTTTGAAGGAAGATGGTTAGGCAGCATGAAGGGTTTCCTCAAGGTAGTCCTTGCTCTCCTGGTGGGGCCCGATTTTTTACTGCATGGAAAGAATACTCTGTTGCATTGATGAGATCGAAGCCTTCATGGGGGGGGGGGAAATGGATGACAGAGAGATACATGGACGATAGAACGATTGTTTTTAGGTCTGACTGTGGCATGAGTAACGTGCCGAATGACCCTATGATGGAAAAGTTACTTAAGGAAGACTTCTACAGTCCTGCGTGCGTTTTAGAACGTCAGAAGGGATCTACGGTGCTTGGTCTGTGTCTTTTCTCTTTACCGGAATCTCCTTCGATTTTGCTTTTTGCTGCTGTTAATCATAACTGGGATGTTCTTCTTAATTTTTTTCGTGATTTGGTTGCTTTTTCTCTGTTGCCTATTTCTGGAGGATGGTCGTCTTTTCCTAACCTACTTTCACTTCGTAGAGTGCGTTTGATGCATGCTTTCTCCTGTGTTCCTTCTGTTTTGGCCAAGAAGGGCTTAATATCCTCTCATCTTATCTGGACCCTTCTTTTTTGCACCTGCGGTTGTCTTGGTTGACGAACTCACTTTTCTGTTTTTGGAGTTGTATATTCTGAGATGGTCTGTTTCGTTTTTACTTGATTTTTTCATGTCTACAGTCCATCGGACTGGTAATGATGGCCTTCGTTCTCTTTGGAAGGCGCGTTTATCCTTTCTTTGTTTTGTCCTAAAATAATCTACATATGACTGATTTCCAACGTTACAGCCTTTTGTTGTCGTTTGTTTCCGCAAGTGCACCTAAGAACTGTTAGCGATAGACAAAAGACAGCGGTATGATATGGAGGGGCGTCGCCCGCGGGACATTATGTGTATTCTCTAATCATGCCTACAGTCTATCCATCGGCTTGCAAGGATCGACGTAATACTGCGATTAATTGGTATGCTGATTTCGAGCTATTAATGTTTAGCTCGGCATGTATGCGAAGCTTCTGAATTAGTCTCTGAAGTTTTTTGCATGCATGCATTTTTTGTATGTCGGTTAATTAGCATGTATTCGATAAATTGCAATTGAATCAGACAGCAGCCTGTTGGATTGTACTGGATTATGGTAGATTGACTATGTGCTCCTACCAACACATTCGTGCACAGACAACATAAGATCTCAGCTGTTTGAAGAGACTATCAATTTCCTAGAATCTCCATTATAAATGAGAGGGGGCGCCGCCGCGGAGGGGCCTGGGGGGAACCGCGGCGCAGCCGCGGTGCTAAAAATGGTCGCTCTAGAGAGCCATAGAGAGCCTGCTTGCAACATGTTTCTGATAATATTCGTAAAGTCTGTACAAATTTTCAAGTTTGTACGCGTGACCAATTACGTTTGCAAAAAATATACGCGGAGGAGCCGTGACCCCCAGGCCCTAGGGAGAGAGACAACGAGTAAAGCGGGGCCCAAAGAGGCCCCAGGGGAGGAGGGGGAGGGAGCAGGAAAGGGGAAGAAGAGAAAGATAGAGGAAAGGGAGCCACAGGGGGGACGGGGGGAGAGAAGGAGTCGACCATTGACAGGGCACAAAGAGGCTCTGGGCACACATGTGCAGGTGGAGGAAGAAACAGGGCACAAAGGGGTCCTGAGGGGAGTTAGGCAGCAAAAGGAGAGAGGTTACTGGCACATAAAAAATTTTAAAGGGAAAGGGTTCTGGAAAAGAGAGAGGAAACGGCTCTACCGAGGGAGAAAAGAAGGAGAAGTGGGTTCTGAGAGGCACACGGGACGGATGAGCATGGAAAGGGGACAAGAAAGAGCGCCAGAACCAAAGGGAACCCCGGAGAGGGGAGGAAACACCAGGGGGGGAAGAGAAGACCAGGGGAGGGGAGGGGCGTCGCTGGAGACAGAAAATGAAGACTGGGAGTCCAAAGAGACACGGAAGAAGGGAGGGAATGGGAATAAGAGAAAAGATCAAAGGGGAAAGGTGTCGACGAAAAGAAGGGAGGTTGACGAAGCGGGGCCTAAAGAGGCCTCGAGGGGGGCACAGTGGGGGGGGGGGGGGGGG
>JAHBMJ010001598.1:0-22272 GCA_018398765.1 Chromera velia
CCTCTCTCTCTCTCTCTCTGTGTGTGTGTGTGTGTGTGTGTGTGCGTGTGTGATTGCTTGCAGGCAGAGAGTCTGAGGAAGACAAGAACAAAAAGACGATGCAGAACCCTCAGGAAAACAAAAGGGCGACTGTAGGGGACAGGGGGGAACGCGGGGGGTTGGAAGGGGATTTTCTGTCTGGAGCTGTTTCGGTTCCGGGGGAAGGCAGACTGAGTTTGACCGGGAGGGACCTTGAAGAGAGGAGACCTCCCAAATTGAAATTCAATTTCCACGAACACTTCTCCCTTCGAAATCTTCAAAAGAGGGAAACAAGTCAGTCTGTTATTGTCCCTGTAGCTCTCTTTCAGTTTCTCTTTTTGAACGTGCACCTTTGTTTCTGCATGTCGCCTGATTGTCTTTCTGTGTTCTCTCTCTCTCTCTCTCTTCCTCTCTGTCTCTCTTCCTCTCTGTCTGCCTGCCAGTGTCGGTTGCATGTCTCTGTTCAGGGAGGAACAAAGGACTTCAGAGAGAAAGAGAGAGAAAGAGAGAGAAAGGGAGAGAGAGAGTGCGAGACACTCTGCCTGCCTGTTCGTCTGTCTGTCTGGCTGTCTGGCTGTCTGTCTGTCTGTCCGAAAGAAAGGAAGCGATTCGGAAAACGTGAAGTGAAGAAAAGACGATATAGTCTGTCTGTCTGTCTGTCTGTCTGTCTGTCTGTCTCTGCGGACGCAGGAAAAGAGTGTAAGGGTATCCGCTGTCAGACGTCCTCCTTCTCCTTTGGAAACAAGAGGGAAACAGAGAGGGGAGACAGAGACGCAAAGAAGAGATTCCAAAAGCCGACAGAAGAAGAAGAAGACGAAGAAAACAAGGTTTTTGGACGTCCCTTGACGGTCTCTGATGAGATCATTGTCGGGGGTGGGAAGCAGAGAGAGAAGCAGAAAGGGAAGGGAGTGGAAGCTTTTGCCGTTTCTCTCCCTCTCTCTCTCCTCGCTCCCCTCCGAAGTCTCCAGTCAGAGTCACCAACAACGGACACCGCACAGCCCGGCCCCTCCACCGTCCCCTCCCACACCCACCCTCACAGCCACAGCCACAGCCAGAATGAGACAGAGAGTGCCACCCTGACAGAGGGACTCCTGACCGCCGCCCGAAACGGAAACGCGACAGCGATGGAAGCACTCCTCCCTGCCTCTGTCAGTGGAGGGGGAGGGGAAGGGGAAGGAGTGCAAACCCGGGACCCCTCCTTCTACAACGCGACCCTCCTGCACATCGCTGCACATAAAGGGCACACGTCGGTGGTGACTGTGCTTCTGGCAGCAGGGGCAGAGGTGGGGGCGAAAACCGACAGACAGTTTACCCCTCTGCATTTGGCCGCAGCTCGAGGCCACGAGGCAGTTGTGTCAGCGCTCGTTGCAGCAGGGGCAGAGGTGGAGGCGAAAACCGACAGACAGTTTACCCCTCTGCATAGGGCCGCGTACTTTGGTCAGGAGGCAGTTGTGTCAGCGCTCGTTGCAGCAGGGGCAGAGGTGGAGGCAAGAGACGCCAGACAGTGGACCCCTCTGCATTTCGCCGCAGCTCGAGGCCACGAGGCAGTTGTGTCAGCGCTCGTTGCAGCAGGGGCAGAGGTGGAGGCGAAAGTGGAAGATCAGTGGACCCCTCTGCATTTCTCCGCGCAGAATGGCCACGAGGCAGTTGTGTCAGCGCTCGTTGCAGCAGGGGCAGAGGTGGAGGCGAGAAACGACAGCCAGTGGACCCCTCTGCATTTGGCCGCAGAGAATGGCCACGAGGCAGTTGTGTCAGCGCTCGTTGCAGCAGGGGCAGAAGTGGAGGCGAGAGACGACAGACAGTTGACCCCTCTGCATTTGGCCGCGTACTTTGGTCAGGAGGCAGTTGTGTCAGCGCTCGTTGCAGCAGGGGCAGAGGTGGAGGCGAGAGACGACAGACAGTTTACCCCTCTGCATTTCGCCGCGCAGAATGGCCACGAGGCAGTTGTGTCAGCGCTCGTTGCAGCAGGGGCAGAGGTGGAGGCGAGAGACGACAGACAGTTTACCCCTCTGCATATGGGCGCAGCTCGAGGCCACGAGGCAGTTGTGTCAGCGCTCGTTGCAGCAGGGGCAGAAGTGGAGGCGAAAGTGGAAGATCAGCGGACCCCTCTGCATTTGGCCGCGCGGAATGGCCATGAGGCAGTCGTGTCAGCGCTCGTTGCAGCAGGGGCAGAGGTGGAGGCAAAGAACAACAAAGGGGAGACGGCGGTCGAGGTGGCCATTCGAGAGAGACACCTGGGAGTTGTGGAGGCGATTATCGATGCAGCTTCGGCAGCTGGTGTCAGTCAGTCGTAGATGCTGCACATACAAAGGGCTTTGATCGTCTCTCTGCGCTGACGCCCCTGTCTGCATGTATGCCTGTGTGCATTCCCTGCCATACTGAAAATTGACTAGTTTGTCTCTCTTGGAGCGTGGCTAGTGCGTTTGAATGTACGTCTATTTTATTTCTGAAATGTTGCATTTGCTTTCTTTTGGAAGCGTCAATGCCCATTGCTCCCTCGTGTCTGCCTGTCTTGCAGACAGACAGATAGACAGACAGAGACAGACAGAGAGACAGACAGACAGACAGACAGACAGACAGAGACAGACAGACAGACAGACAGACAGACAGGATGATAAACAAGATAGGCAGATGGGCGGACACAGAGTGTGTCTGTCAGTTGGCAATCCCGTAGGTGTTTTTGTTTTTCATTTTATGCAAGATCCTGCACACGCATTTGACATACGCATTCACCATTTGCAAGGGCGGAGGAAGACAGACAGAACTCTGCCTGGCTTTGTCGGCACTCCTATCAGTGCCGCGTCAAGTATTTCAACTGTCTGCACGTTCCGCCCTCGCCTGCCTGTTTGCAGACTTCCGTCAACGCCCTTCTGCAACGGCTTCCGAGGGCCTCTGCAGTCTCTCTTCTTCTTCAGGCGGCGGCGGTGGCGGCCGGCCGGGCTGATCTCTTCAGGCGTGTGCTTGACAGAACAACCCGCACTTGATTGACGAGAGGGATGAGGACGGAAACACAGCCGTGCATCTGGCTGCGGTGCGAGGCCACTGGGAGGTCGTGCGTGCTGCAGGCCTGTATGGTGCAGATATGGACGCATCTGGAGGGGGGGGAAGGGACCCCGTGACAGGAGAAGAGAGGAACCGCACTGCTCTGTTTCTGGCGGCAATTGTACCGCAACGAGAGGGGGGTGGGGATGTCAACCGTGTGGTTGATCCTCTGCTTCAATGGAATGCAGATCTGAGCAAGAGGGATTACGAAGGTGCGACGGTGCTGCACGCTGTCGCGGGGAGCTGTGAGTTGCAGCGAACCCGAACTGTGTTGAGGCAGGCCGCAAGAGACGGGGTTTTCCTCTCGGATCTCACAGGTGAGAGGGCTCTGCATGCAGGGTCGTTTTTCTGCATGAATACATGGGGTTTTGATTTATGTATGCATTCTTGATGGGCTTGCATTGATGGCGGGTGGATGCGTGATTTGTTGATCCTGCGGTGATTCGTGTTCGGCCCGTCCACACGAATTGCTCGATCTTCAAAGATTGTCTATTATGAAAGTAGATGGATCAGAATGGAGTGACATTCGTGCATAGTTTCTTGTCGGTCTGCTTCCAGAGGTTCAGTTTCTGTCTCGTCCGTTTTCTATTCAAACGGTCTCTCTGGAGCCACAGAAGCTCTTTTGCTTTTATCTGCACCAACACTTTGAATGCGCCGACTGCTGGATCGCTGATTCGTCTGACTTCCTCCATTCCCTCCGTGAATTTCCTTCCGCATCGGTCTCAATCGATCGCTCGCTTGCTCGCTTGCTTAATTGCAGGCGAGCGTGACGGTCGAACTAGAGGATCGTTGGAGTGGACGGTTCTTCACACGGCTGCAAAGAAGAACTGCGCCAATTTGGTTCCTCTCTTTTTGGAACAGGGAGGCAGTCAGCTGCTGGCAACGAGGCAGGACGCATACGGGTTGACGGCGTTCCACGTTGCGGCCCGGTTTGGGTCTGCAGACGTTGTGAGTGCGTTCCTGGAGGGGGGGCAGTTCGATGTCGAGTCCCGCACAGGCCCGGCGAGTGAGGGCAGGACGGCGTTTCATCTGGCGGCAGAGGGCAGCTCTCTGTCCGACCCTTCGTTTCGAGGGGAGGGGCACAGACTCGCTAAGAGCTTCTCGCTGGAGGAACAACTGAAGACGCTGAGAGTGCTGGCGACGCACAACGCATCTGCCACAGCCATGGATGCACGCGGCTTCACTCCCCTGCATGCAGCTGCACAGGTCCGTCCGTTGGTCCGTTGATCTTTTGTTTGGATTCTTCATTTGTTTGTTTGTTTGTTGCCAGGGGGTGACTTTGCTGACTTAGGCAGTCACTTCCTTTCTATCCTTGTTGGATTTTGGTTCTTCTCCTTTCCTCTAAGTCTCTCGTGAGCTTTCTTTTGCTTTCACTGTATGGCGAACGCACGTGTGCAAGATTGCGTTTGCTTTTTGCATGTTGGTCTTTCACTTGAATCCTACCTCACTTTCTGGCTGCTAGTCTGTTTTGATTCATGAATAATTGTACGAAATGCGTTTGATTTTCAGAGAATGTCCCCGCTGTCTTCTCTGTTCTGTCTTCTTTTACTTTTCCTCTGCCGCAGCTAGAATTTGCGAAGACATTTGCTTCTTCTTTCACCCCCGATTTGCTCTTTGTTCTCTCTTTGCCCCTCTCCCCCTCGTGTGTGTGTGGATACGGAAACGCGTCAACGCGGTCGATCGGTCGGTCGGTCGAATGCGTGTATCCATGTATGCAGGCGGGACGTGCAGGGGCTGTGAGGTTTCTGGTTGACGTTGCGGGAGTGGACGTGGACGTTGGTGGAGGGAGGGAGCCTGAGGGGGTGACGCCGCTGATGCTGGCGGTGCAGAGCGCGCAGAGGGAGGCAGTGGAGGCTCTGCTGCACCGCAACGCGTCTCTGTTTGAGGTCACAGAGAGAGGGCAGACGCCGCTGCACTTCGTAGCCGTAGCCGTCCCGCCGCCCAACACCGGAGGGCAGGGGGTGCTGATGGTCGCTGAGATGGCCAGACGGCTGGTGCAGGCGATTGAGGGTCCCTCTCTCCGAGTGCGTGCGCTGTCTGCACCGACACGCGACTGGAGAGCGGAGAAGCCTCTGCACTTGGCGGTGCGGTCGGGGAGTGCGGAGCTTGTCCGAGCGCTGGTGGAAGAGGAGGTTGAGGCACGAAAGGCAATGGGAGAGAGCGAGAGGGTCGCGGTGCAGAGGACGTTAGAGAGCCCCGATGGCCGTCTGCAGACCCCTATTCTGGCTGCTGCGTCTGAGGGTCGGGTGGACATTCTCTCCCTTCTGCTCTCGAAGGGGGCGCGCGTCGGTGTGAGGGGCGAGGGGGGAAAGAGCCTTCTGCATATGGCCGTCGAGAGCGGCTTCGTGGAGGTCGTCAGGCGGGTGTTGTCGATATCTGATCGCTCACAGCCTGGAAAAGAAGGGGAAGGGTGGGGAAATGCTTCCATCACAACTGCAGAAGAAAGAGGGAAAGGCGGGAAAGAGGAAGACGAAAAAACGTTGGGGCAGAACCCGACAGACTGGTCAGGCGCCTCTCCTCTCCACACCGCGAGTTCACTCGGGAGAGAGGACATCGTCGCCCTGCTGTGCGACAACGGCGCCGAGCCTAACAGTGAGAGGGCAGACGCGGTCACGCCTCTGTTGCTAGCCGCACGTCGCGGTTCGCTGTCTGCACTCCGCCGTCTGGCCTCATGCGGTGCCAGAGGTGTGGCTGCAGTGTTGGTGGACCCCTCTGTGCCTGCAGACTCCCTCTCTCTGCTGACTGTGAAGAATGAGAGTGAGAGTCTGAGTGGGCAGAGGGAATTGCAGCGTCTGTCTGTGGGGGAGGATTCAGAAGTGAGACTCCTCACTGACAGACGAAGAAGCAGAGACCGCTCGATCGTGAGTGCACTGCAGCAGGTGTCTACAGCTCTGATGTCGGAAGGGGTGGAGCTCTCTTCCCGAGTCGATGAGGAGGCGGGGGAGGGGGGACATAGGGGCACGGCTCTTCAGGTGGCGGCGTCGCAAGGGCTTACTCGTACCTCCGAGCTTTTGTTGGAATGGGGGGCGAGTGTGAAGGGTCCCAGTCGCAGTGCCTCGTCGTCTCTCAGTGCTGTTGCCAGTCTGCCTCCCCTCCTTCTGGCAGCCTCTGGTGGGTGGGAAGAAACGGCGCGGCTTCTCGTTCGCGAAGGGGCCGATGTGAGAGCAAGGGGTGCGCTCTCGTGTGGGGGTGGAAAGGGGTCCCTGGCAGTGGCCGGAGGCTCTGACTCTGGGGCAAATGAGCGGACGGCGCTGCACTGTGCTGCTGCTCTGAATCTCTCCGAGTTGGTAACGGAGCTCCTGAAGAGGGGGGCGGACGTGAACGCGCAGGACGGTGGAGGTCGGACGCCTCTGCTCCTGGCGGCGCGGTCGCTGTCTGTGGATTCTCTTCGCGAGTTGTTGCAGAGCGACGAGGTTGACTTGTCAGTGATGGACAGGGATAGAAAGCATGCGTACTCTCTTGCTGCAGAGGCGAGGAAGGAGGGGGGGGAGTCACTGTGGGAGGAGCGGAGGAACAAAACGTTGCAGATGCTGAAGGAAGAAGACGAGAAGGCGGGAGGCAAGTGGAACGACTGCGAAGTTTTTAAGTCTTTGTGCAAGGATCCTCTGATTTGTGAAGACCCAAACGAGGGGCTCTGGTCGCGGGTGCGTGGGTAGGGGGCTGTGGGGGGCGGGAGGGAATAGTGATGGATGTAATCTGATACACAGTTTCTTCCCTTGCTTCCCTCCTTGTTTCTTTCTTTCGTTCTGTCTTCCTTTCTTTCGTTCTTTCTTCCTTTCTTTCCTCTTTCTTTCTTTCTTTCTTTCTTTCTTTTTTTGTTTGTTTGTTTGTTTGTTTGTTTGTTTGAGTGAGGAATAGATTTGTTGTCTTGCTTGCTTTAAAGGTGTACTTGCTCTCTCTCTGCATGTGCAAGCAGGTCGGCCTCGCTTCTTGGTTGCTCTTCACCATTTGTCACATGGATAGATGGCTGGCTGGATGGATGGATGGATGCATCTTTCTCCCTCGCGTGTTTGTTTGGTGCATGGTCCCCTAGTTTTTTTCCGCCGTGATCGTTTCTTTTCTTTTCAGTCGCTCCTTCTATTATTGAGTTTCTCACGAGACATCGATCAACCTGTGTGTCCATCGATCGTTCTTCTTGTCTCTCTGCCTCCCTGCCCGCCTGCAGGAGACAACGGTGGAGGAGCTCTGCCGTCAGCCGACAGAATGGGAACTCCTCGTGAGGGTGGTCAGACAGCAGGTCGATAGGGTTCTCTTGATTGGGCAGGTGCGTCTCTGTGTCTCCCTGTCTCTCTGTCTCTCTGTCTGTCCGTGCTTTTTTGTCGGTCAGCTGGAGGGGGAGGGGAGGGGCAGGTGGTCACATGCAAGCTCCCTGAAAGAAGCGCTTCCTTCTCTTTAGAGGTTTCTTCATACTGTCTGCCCGCCCTCTCAATCGCTCGTTAACTCATGCCTGGATGGATGGATGGATCCACGCGTGGATGCCTGCCTGCCTGCAGCTTTGTGTTCTGGGTGTCCTTCTGGTTGCCGCTGTGTTGATTGTGTGTGTGATTCCCCGATGGAAGGAGGAGTGGAAGGACTGGGAGATGAGGTTTCCTCCCCTCCTGGGGGTGATCCTCCAACTGAACAACCTTTACACCGACGTGATTCTGATCGTCCTTGTGGGGGCGGCAGCGGTGAGAGGAGTGCCGGCAGCTGTGGGGCTGTTTGCGGTCTCCCTCGTTCACGCAGTCGTGGTGATTGCTTTCAACGCGTTCTCAATGTGGCGGTTTCACAAAGTCACCGCAGAGCTCCAGAAGGAGCCATGGTGGGCAGAAGTGAGGCACAAACCTCTGACGGGGGTCCTCTACGTCCTTGGTCTGGTATCTCTGAAGTTTGCGATGCTGGCGACTTCCAACTTGTTTGGACTCGCGCCTCTGTCGATGAAGCTGCGGTCGAGATGGAGACGGAGACGGGGGGGAAGGGAAAGGGAAAGGACAGGAGGAGACGGAAGAGGACAGGCACAGGGACAGGGAGAGAAAGATGGAGGAGGAGACGGTGGGGGGCGAGAGGAGGAGATTCCGGAGACGGGGTCGAATTCGGAGGCGGGGGCAGAGGCGGCAGGGGCACAAGAGAACTTATTCAAAGAGACTCCGACCGGAGGAGGAGGGGATAGAGGGGGGGAAATTGAATCTGATTTGGAGGCGGGGGGAGGTCAGTTGCTGCATCTGGATGGGAGGAGTGGGGGGTTGGTTCTTCCTCCAGTTCCAGAAGGGGAAGGGGAAGGGGATGAGGGGAGGGGAAAGTCTGGAGAGCCTGAGGGCGGCAGAGATCGGGAAGGTTTAGGGGGAGGGATTGAGGAGATGTTGCCCGTCTGTCCGGCGGTTGGAGGAGAAGGAAGAGGAGGAGGAGGAGGCGGGTCTCCTTTCAAAGAGAGAGAAGAAGGGGGAGGGGGAGTGGGTAGTCGTGGTAGGTGTAAGAGTTCTCCCTTGGGGTGTCTGCGGAACCTCCGGCTGGGTTGTCTGTCTCAACGGCGGCAACGACCTCAGACTGTGGTGGAGAGGAAGAAAAAAGAGGAAGAGGTCGGTGAGGGGGTCATGGTCGGTCGAACTTCCTTCCTTCCTTCTTTCTTTCCTTCTTTCCTTCCCGATCTGCCTCCTTCCCTCCATCAAAAAAGGGGTTTCTCGTCTGTCTATCTGTCTCTGTCTTTTGACCTTTTTGTTCTCTCTTCACACCTTTTTGTTCTCTCTGCGTCCCTCCCTGTGCGGTTCTCGTTTCCTCTTGTTGCAGAAGGACTGCCGGAAGTGCGCAGACCGAGAGAGGGAAGAGAGGAGGGAGAGGGAAAGAAAGAGGAAGGGTCTAATGTCGGCAGAGGAGGTCGAGCGTCTGGTCTTCTCTGCGTCTGCACCCGCCACCCTTCTGGAGGAGGTCCCTCAGTTGGCTGTGAAGGTTCTGTTCTTCGTGATGATCCCCGAGGGACAACAGATCCTCACCCTGATCCTCGGTACTGCCCTCTCTGCTGTGGCGCTCTTCCTCGTCTTGGTCCGCCTCCTGTTCTCTCGCAGGCCTGCACACGCACAGGAAGAGAGAGAGGGAGAGGGAGAGCTAGAGGGAGGGGAACTGAAATTGTTGAAGTCAGGGGTGGAGGACTTTAGAAGCGGGTCAGTCAGTCAATGTCGTCATTCCGCCAGTGTGCCTGATGGCATGAAAGAAGCACTCAATGATATGAGCGAATCGCTCCAGATATGTGTGCATGCATGTCGTTCGTCTCCGGCCGTGCACCGAGCTCTCACGAAAATGGGTGCATGCCTCGATCGCCTCCCTCTCCATGCCTCGATGCCTGCATGAATCTTTCTCTCTTTCTTTCCTCCCCAGATTCTGTTTCCTTTCTTGAGTGTTTGATTGATCCCCTCTCTCCTCCTCCTCCTCCTCTCATGCAGGGTCCTGCAAGTGGAGCTGCAGCCGCCGGCGGGAAGGCAGGAGAAGGAGGGAGAGAGGAGCGAAGGCCGTCAGATCATTCAGTCTGCCCCTCCTCCTCCTCCTTCTGATAAGGCAGGGGGTCTCTGTCTCTCGGAGTCTCTCTCTCCTGGCGGTCGGACTCCGGGAGCGTCTGTCTCCCCCCCGTCAGCGTCTGCGTCATCGTCTGTGAGGGTGAGGGTGAGAGGAGACGGGGAAAGTGAGAAGAAGATAGAGACTCAGTGTCAGTTTGCGGAGAGGAAAGAAGAAAGAGAAAGAGAAGCGAGAGGCGGTAGCACCAGGGAACTACAGCAGTCTGGGTGTCTGCCTGATCAGGCAGGCGATGACTGTGCCCTCCGGGATGCTCGGGCAGAGGGAGAAAGAGGGAGTGGGGGTGCAGGGGAAGGGGAGGGGGAAAGAGAGGGGGTTCAATTTGAGCGCTCGTTGAGCGAGGCCGTCTCCGAGGAGTTGGGGGCTGGGTGCGCTTCTTCAAACACACAGACAGCAGCTGTGGAGGGGGAGCGCTTTCGTTGAGAGAAGGGGTGGGGGTTGCGTGTGTGTGTATGTGTGTGTAGAGTTAGTTAGTTAGTTAGTTAGAGGATGCCTAACCCCAGTTGGAGCGCGAGTATCGCTTTTCTTGGGTCCCGTTTCTCGTTCTTCATGTGGGCTGTTGGAGTCTGCATGGGAGTGGTTGGGTGGGTACTCGACGTTTGGTGTACATGACTGTTGCCAATTTTGCTTCCTTTCCTGCTTAGTCCCTGTCTTGTTTGTGCCTTCGTGTTTTCAAACTGAGCGTAGGGTCGGTATGGCTGCGTGTGCCTGCTGGTTTGTGGTTTTCTGATCACGTGGCGGGCTCTTTTTTCACTGAATGAACATCTGCATATTTATCTTTTCGTATGTCTCTGTGTCTGTGTGTGTGTTAAGGGGGGTGAGTTAAAGAATAAAAGAAAAAAATGTGTGAAAAACAGACAGCAAAAGGACATGAACGATAATCTAGACGATCGATGATAAACGCATACAAACAACTTTGCTAAAAACCTGGTGCAACCAGATTAATGAGGTAGCGGTAGCCCCTTCAAACCCTCCCAGGTACCAAATTTTGATTATTAACAATATAACTAATTTGATGGTAACGAAATCCTTTCTGAGAAAGGCCGGTAGTTATTGCTATAACAGCACGTAGAGTGTAAGCCTCTAGGTAAGCCTAGCTTTAAGTTGTATCATAAATTGATAAAAATAATATAATTTAAAATTTTTAATAAGGCTGGGAAAAGGTGTATAAGGTGCTGGTACTGGTGTAAAAACAAGTTTGCACCTTAAATCAGGTGCAAAATACAGTACACGGTTTACTCTATGTAAGCCAGGTTTCTAGGGTTGATTTCTAGTGTTTCTAACAGTTAAAAGGCGCCTTATTCCTAGCTTTATTCAAGACCTAAAAGCTTTTTATAATATAGATTTGCTACACTAATTTCTACGATGTAAAACAACTTGAAATATCACTAGAAATATAAGTGAAAAGGCGATAAAAAGCAAAAATAAAAAATATTACGATTAAAGACTATGTCTTTGACTATCTCATAACTTCGATCTCTTTCTAGGTCTCTTTTCTCAATTTAAGCAACATTTTTCACCTTTCCAATGCCTTTTCTGTATGGTTATAGTGTTTGAATATGTTTGGCGCTGTTTGCGTGCTGCATTGTAGTCCAGTTCTGTCCTTACGGTCCATAAAACCTTCAAACTGCATTCATGCCCCTTTGGAGCAAACTCATAAAGAAAGCAACCACAAATGGTGCGTTTTCATAAAAAAGAAAACGGACAAAGAATGAAACAAAAGAATCTTTTTTTTATTTGCATTTCTTTTCTGAACAAGGGCAAGCGAGGGCCTGATCTCCTAGGAATGCTGCAATTCCCTCTACAGACGGACTTCAAACCCTCTGGAACTACCAAACGCAACGAGAAGCCGTGGCATGACAGAAAGTCAGATATAGATCTGTATGTAAGCATGCAAACTTGATGAGCTATCAGCAGACGGAAGTGACGAATGGTTCCACTCTCTAAGGCAAAGCAGCAAATTGAATGATCAAACCAATTGCAGTCTTACTGACCAAGATAGATCAAGCCCGCCAATCGTAAAGAGGCTTAAAAGAGCACCCGGCACCAGGTTTCAAAAGTCCTTTCTACCACCGACAGGGAGAGTGTCAATATATCTTTGCTTATGTGTGTTCCCATGTTTTTGCTGTTTTTGCTTCTCTTCTTTATATGAAAAAGAATCTGCGTACAGCACTGCGTTAGCATTTATCCTCGGATTGCTAATAAAGGTCGAGGAAGCTGTTTTCCTCCCCCGGCAAACCGTTTAGCATTGTGTCATTGCTATACAAACGGACTCAGTCTGCTCACGCAGCTTCTTGATTCAAACCTGTTGTTCTGGTCCTTTTATTCTCGTGCGCTCCTCGTTGCTATACGTGTACATGCAGTCGTTTCTGTTACATAGAACAGCCCATGAAACAGTTCTCATGCTGCAATTCTATTTCCGTCCTAGCTAGGCTTTGATCCATGTAAATGCCCCAGTGGGGCCTAGGTCGAGGGATCGAATCTATGCAGGAAATACTAGGTTGGCCAGAGCCTATATGGCTCACCGGCTTTAACCTCATACATCATCATCATCATCATCAATTAAAGAGAAGAGGTTCTCATGCTCTAATGGACTTCATTTCATGCTAGATTTCATGCATGCAGCGCATGTGTTATCGAACGTGCATGCATTTAGTAACCTCTGTATAGCTGATTTTCATCTCAAAAATCGGTTGATCGGACGTACCGCGCGTGGCCCGGCAACACGTACGCGTGTACGTTTGCATGGGGCCGCGGGGCCAGAGCCGTAGGGGCAGGGCTGCGGCGCGTTGTATGGCTATGACGTTGACATCTTTTCACCCAATTCCATTCAATCAGGTGTAAAACAGGTGCATCTGATACAAAACAGGTGCATCTGGTACAACTTCTTGGTTTGCACCTTTTCTGAGGTGCACCTTTTCCAAGCCCTAAATTTTAAGATAGACTCTGGGATAGACTTTAATTATAGATAAGAATCAGATCATAACATAAAAATAATAAAATTTCAATTTTTTATATAAATATTTTTTTGTAGAGCTCAGGAGCTCATGTCTCAGGTTCAAAAGCTGCTCAAACCAGTATCAAAAAAGCTAGTTTGAAAGACACGCACGGAGATAATCTGGGAGATTAACAGCTAGGTTTTTAGTAATTAGTCGCTTGAAAGCAAGTCGTTCTAGCCAGTGTTCCAGCGAGTTATTGCTCTGGTTCTTTTTTTACACCAGTAACAGACATCTTTCGCTTGCGAATATGATCCCGTTTGGAGCATTGTGCAATTTCAGTCTCGACAGTTTCTCAGTGGGGGTTAGATTTTCTGAGGTGATGGATTGTTACAAAGAAGACGGTAAGAAAAGTGATTTCACATTTTTGCCACTCTCGGCGTGTGGTAATTCTCTTTTCACCTTTTTGGCATCATTCCCTTTCTCACCAGCCTGCGCCTTCTGGGGAGGCGAACGAAGTTCAATCCCGACCCTCCCCTGAAAGAGGATTTTTGCATCAGGCTTGGCTGCTGTTTGGAGACAGTGGACTGAAGAAGGAAGGGAGGGAAGAACTGGGTCTGTGACACTATCAGGTTCGAGAGCTGTCTGCTGCCAGAGCACGGTTGCAAAGTTGCCTGGATCCATCCGACCCACCCACAGAGCCTCTGTTGCTGTAACATAGGTCACTGCTGGAACGTCGGAAGGAAGATCAGCATCACAGTACGACCTTTTCTGGTTCACAGGGGCTACCGTCCCTTCCGATGAATTATCCATTTTCACTTCCCCTGACCCTGTCGAATTCTCTCTCTCTTTGGGAGGCTTTCTTTGCTTCGTTGACTCCAGCATAGCATCCCAGACCCTAAGGGGGGACAGTGACTGAATGTCGGATAGGAGGGGAAACAGTCTTGAAATGGTGGCCATCACGGCAGTTTCCAACTCAGTCTAGGAAGCGATAGGAGCCGACCGGTCCTCTTGATGCATCGACAGCTTGACCTGATGAAGCAAACAGGCCCACAGGCATTCACCAGTGCTGCAAGACCCTGGTTCTTCTTTCTCCACCGGCAAGACCCCGGGGAACCCCTCACCCACCCCGCTGCCCTCTTGGAGCGCTTGGACCAAGAAGACCGGTCGGGGGCATAGCACCTGGAGGCGGTACGACTCGAAAAAGGGACGACTCTTTGCCCGTCGTCTTGGGCTTGACGGCCACTCCCTCCTCGAGAGCACACTCGACCAGATATCTCTTGAAGGGCTCCATCACAAGGTGGTACAACAAATCGAATCGATTCTCCGTGGGACGCCAACCTTCTACGACCTCACGACTCGACCTCCAGCCTGCAGTCAGGCATCAGGCAGAAAAACGAGAGCGCAAAAAAGAGAGGCATCGTGCTTTCCAACTTGGGTGAATATCAGGGTGCGAACATCTCTTCAGGATTTAGGTACCCGGGGATGTGTAGAAAAGAGTTTCATGTTGCAAGTAGAATTAAAACAAAGGAAGGAAAGAAAACCTCTTCCAGCTCAAATCATTTGGGTCCGACCTGCACGACTGGCCGGGCGACTGACAGAAATCGAAGATGATGTTCAGGAAAAGATGGGGGATCGCCTCCCCAGGTAAAAGCCTCGATTCAGGCGCCTTCACTCGTACAGAACGGATCCACCTTCTTTCCCTCATTGCCTGCCAACTTGGCGCTTCCTCTGCAAAGTCTGCGTCGGTCTGATTCCTCCTTCAGGCCTGGAATCAGGTCCTTGACAGAAGAGGACTGCACACGGATGGTGCAGACAGCTCATAACAGTCACAGAGAGAGAGAGAGAGAGAGAGAGAGAGAGAAATGGGGCAAATGAGAGAGATAAATGGATAAAAGAGGAGTCAGGGAGTTAGCAAAGAATGAAGCTGCCAATCAAAAGGAGCATGGAATAAGACGACGAAAGCTCTCTTTCAATCACGAGTGACTAATTCGGTGAGATGGAAACTCATCGATCAAGCCAGACACTCACATTCCTTTCTGACCTACCGACCGAGGAGATTCCCGAGGCAGACGCAGAAGGGACCAGAACCGCAGCCTTGGTTGGAATGTCAGGAAACGCCGAATTGATGGTGTCTCGCACGGACGTTTCCAATCGGGCAGTACAACCCTCTGAGGCAAGCGACTTTGAACTCAAGGCGCTTCGCACAGGCTCCAGGTCGGATTCGTCCTTGGGGACCTGCAGTCAGGGATCACGAAAGTGCAATTTTAGCTCAGAGGACAAGAGCTGAAAAGACACACACACACACACACACACACACACACACACACAGAGAGAGAGAGAGAGAGAGAGAGAGAGAGGAGAGAGAGAGAGAGAGAGAGACAGAGACAGAGAGAGAGAGAGAGAGAGAGAGAGAGAGCAAGAAAGAAAGAAAGAAAGAAAGAAAGAAGCAAGCAAGCAAGCAAGGATGAAAGGAAGGAGGGAAGAAAAAAAACAAGGAAGGAAACAGGACGACTGTGAGATCTCTCGTCGAATACAAAGTGACAGGATTGGCATTCAACCGAACCATCTTTTCTGAAAAAGGGCCTATTGGTTGATTGAAACAAAAATCATTACTTTCAGACAGACTGCAGGAAATTGGGGAATCTTCGAGAATGCAGATGGGGCTAGAGGAAAATCGAACCCTGCTTGCCTGAAACAGTTTCGCCTGGAACCCTGCTTGCAGACACACCACCACTTATTTGACTTCTTCGTACTGCTCCTCTTTGGAGCTCCCTCTCCAGAAGCTGGGAAGTATGTGGATCGGCATCGCGAGCATGGCAGCATGCCCCAATGAGCCTTGCAGGGTCCGATCGTCCCTCACAAACCGACAACTCATAAACGAGGTCTCTCGGACTTTACAGACACATAGAGAGCCGACGTGCAAATGTGCATATTGTGGTCTGAGGGAACCGAGCAAGACACCCGCGAAACATTTAACTGCGCGCCACAGCAGCGCAAGGTATTTACACCGTGCTTGGAGTTCTTCAGGAAGCCGCCATCCCGCCTCCTTGCATGCGCATGTGGTGTCTGCACACACTGAAGGGAGACAAACACGCATCAAGCCTGGACAGGGGCGACAGATTTCAACCTCTGTGTTTGACCGTTTCCAGGCTGATTGTTGAGAGCACCTCTGCAATGAAGCATCCTTCTTGCCCGTCGGATCCGCGAAAAAAAAAATTCTGTTCTTGATCATGCCCCCCGTATGTGTTGATTAAAACATTCACGAGAGGGCAGTGCCCGAACTGACCAAGCGTCACTTCCAAGAGGAGTTTCACGGGACGTGCTGCAGAGATTATCATGATAAAGCACATGGGAATTCGAATAAACAAGCACAGAACCAAATAAATGAACATATGAAGGAGCAAGAGTCACAAGAGGGTGCGACAAAAACTGCGATATACAGACTCTCCCTCCGTCTCTTTCTCTTAAACACACACATACACGCAGAGGCGAGTGCGCGCGCACTCAGAAAGAAAGAGAGAGAGAGAGAGAGAGGCAGGCCGGGGCAGACAGACAGATAGGCAGAATAATTCTGTTCACACAGACAGAGAGACAACGGAGAGAGTAGAGGTAAGGTCTGTGTATGCCGACTGACTTGCAGGGCGCATTTCGATTCGAGTACACTGTCTCACCAGATCGGAAAGGGCGTATCTTGCCCTCCCCCACTGCTCAAAAAGTGTGTCCATGGAGGGGCCGTCAAGAGAGAACTGCAGGTCATCAAGAGAGGGTCGTCTGTCGGGATGGAGACGTCGGAGATGCAGACTGAGCATCAACACGGCTTCCAATCCCTCTCCAGGCTCCATGACCAGTCTGTAGGCCGCCACCCTCTCGCTTCCATCCATACTGATCGTCCACCGTCGAACAGCAAGGGGGGCGAAGGTCCCATGCCGTTGCAGAGCGTCTATAATCAGAAGACGGATGCCTTCCACGGCATCGTGCAAGTACCTCTTCCCCTCTGGACTTAATATTGACTTCATAGCCTCAGCTATTTTCGGATTTCCAAGAAACACTGCAGAGAGAGAAGAGAGAGGAGAAATCTGAACGTTTCTCCGTGTGCTGTGCAAAAATCCGATCAACACACCCAAATCTGTGTATTGAATCGACATTGCCCGAGAGAAATTTGAGCTACTGTAAATGCGTACGCACCTTCACCAAAAGAAGGACAGAGCAAGAGAGAGCATTATGTATAACAGAAAGATCCGAGCGCAGCGATGACGTGAAAAGGAAAACCAGCAAATGTGAAGGGCCGAAAACAAAAAACTCTTCGAGAACTTGGGAATGAAGTTTTCTTATGCGCAAAGCAGGTAGCCATTCGAGGACTGAAAGGATGGGCGGTCACCTTATCCACTCACCCATACGAATGTGGAATCTCTCAAATTGCACACTCTTCCAATGGTCCCTGCTCGATCCGCCCAGGTGACTCCGTACTTGAGCACTTGCTTGGAGAAGATGAGACGTCTCAGTCTCCCTTTTACAGGACGGCTCAGACGGTGGAGTGTACAAGTGCCCCGCGTCAGGAAGTGCAAAGACAGTGGAAACACATGCCGAGCTGAGGCTACTGGTGCGAGCTGGGCACTGCACAGAGGGGCAACAGAAGACGAATCGTCCAAAGGCCTTCAGTCATTTCTGCACAAGTCAAACCATCGAGACGAAGCCTGGAGGGAAACGTGTTCTGACCTGAAGAAATGGACAAAAGTACGGACGGAGAACCTTCCGAGAGCCGGCACCAGTCCCCCCCCCAGCAGCGGCCCCCGGTGTGGGGATCTCCAACGATGCGGTGACTCTATCGACCACGCTACCCGCCGTTCCTGCAGGCACCCAGACAGTAGAATTTCGTTGGAAGACAGTTCAAAAGAGCAAATCACTTTTCACTTAATAGAGAAACAATGCGACATCCAAGTGATTGAGAGTGCCTGTCATTCCGTCCATGCATAACACAGAAAACTAGGAGCATATATAGGACATTCCTTTACTCTTCAGCTGACCCTCAGTGTCTCCACAGCTCTCCGCTCCGTGAGGTGCTTCACCTTCAAAGTCTTCTTCTGCGTCTGAACCATCTTCATTGCCCCTCGACTCCTCAGTGTACCAGTGAAAAGAGCCGGTGGAAAGAGGGCCCCCCGCACTGGTTGACCTCGAGAGCGTACTTCTTTCAGGAAGGCCCTCCTTCACTCCACTTAAGAGGCTGCTGCCCGAGAGAAGCACCGAAGCAGAAGAGCTGCTGCTGGAGGTGATAGAAGTGCTTGAAGTGAAACCCTGTACGCACGAATCAAAGGGGAAACTACAGGGATTCAGGCGAAGGAAAAGTGAGACAGAAGCCGAGGTGGGCGCACTTTGTCTGTTGATTGTTGAAAGAGGGGGTAGGCAACGAGACAAATGGGCGGAGCGGCTGAGAGATGCAGAGAGAGGGGGCAGAGACTAATAGATGGGCTCAAGAACTACGGAAAGAAACACGCGCACGCTTGAGAGACTGAAGCAGAAATATGCAGAGAGCGCGAAACAGAGATGGAAGAAAACACGAGAAATTAAAGATAAAGATAACCAGACTCACATAAAATGACAAAATCAGAGGCGGAGAGAGACAGAAAGAGAGGCCGTATAGGCGATGCTGGTTGTCTTTCGCTGAATGTAGCGAGAGAGAAACTGACGCCATGGCACGCAGAGGCAGGAGGATACATCCCACAGAAGGGCTTAGATCAGATCTTCCCTCCGACGGGAGAGAGTATACGAGCCAATCATTTGATTGCTGACCGGAGTCTCGACAGGAAACCTGTACAGGGAGACGTTGCCTTATCTTGTTAGCGCGACTTGCAGCTCGATCGCTGTAAAGACACGGGAGTCGAAAACTCCGATACATTGAATTTCAGTCACACCATCCTGTAGATATAAATTGTTCCGCCTGTATATCCTGCAGGAAAGCAAGGAAGACTGAGAAGGACAGACAAATGGGGAAGCTGACTTTGACACATTAGGTACTGGGAACCGCAACACCTGTTGGGACCTCAGAGACTGAGATATCCTCAAACCCAATTTCAAACACTTGTATGGTAGCACTGACACGGAAGTATCTCGGGTCAGCTGTTCTTGCCACAAAAACCGTATGAGAAGCTTTGGTTGGCTTGATCATCTCGGGAAACGAATTTTGAGTCTGCTCACCAAAAGGAGATGGTATGTTCAGACCTGGCAGAGACGGAGTTAAATGTATAATTCACTGCTCTTCACAAGAATCTATATGGCAAGTCGAGATCGTTATCGATATATATATATTGACGGTGTGTGAATACTGAATCTCGTGCATTAACATGCAGAGAGAGAGAGAGATATTCGCCCTACCGGCGAATACCGGCGACATACCGGCGACACATCATGCATGCAGTCTGTCAGTCTCAGTGGTACCGAGAGCAGCTATTAATAAAATAACTGTGGACACAACACTCTCTGTGCCCACTCTGTGTTATCTGTGTGTGTGGGATTTACAGCTACAAGTTCACAGTCAACTACCGTACAACGACTCCATCAAGAGTCTCTGTTAACACCCCACTAAGCTATACCTGGTTATTAAGGGATATAAAGAGGATGAAAGAATCTGAGTTAACTCAGTACACAACACACTCTGTTGCTACCTACCACACATACAGAATTAATCTGGTATACAACAGTACTAAGGGTATAGATGGAAGGTTGGATGGTATGGTGGAGGGCGACGTGAGGGAGTTATATTCTGGAATACAGAGTGAATAGGAAGGGCTGAATGGTCTCAGCCCGATTGAGCTCCTAATCTTCTATCTCTATCCACACAGTGTTGTGTCTCTTGTATTTGTGTGTGTGGGAGAGAGGAATAACACCATACAGTCCCACGCATAAATGGTATCACTGAATAACCAGGTCTACCGCATATCCTACCCACACAGTGTTGTGTCTTTTGTATCTGTGTGTGTGGGATTATTGGTAGTAGGGAGGGCGGCCTGGCCTGTCAAAAAAAGGAGCCGGTCAAGACTGCCAGGCTCATCAAATATCCCTGGACCGTCAAACAATAGCCTGGCCCGTCAAATATCTCTGGCCCGTCAAATATTCCTGGCCCGTCAAACATTTATGGCCCGTCAAATGTCCCCAGCCGGATAATTTGAATTCCAAGGCACTCACCCTTTTAGTCATATATGGCGCGGCGCGCGCAAGGCACTCACCCGTAGCGTTTGGTTAATTTTTTGCTTGCGGGACCGTTTTTGGCGGTACTCTTTCCGGGGCCCCCGCGCGACCCCCTTTTTTGACCGTGAGGGTTCGCGCGAGGCACTCACCAAAACGTATGCAGGGGCGTGTGGCTAAAAAAAAATGGCTCGCTATATTAAGTATAGTAGATGGCCCCAGAAAGCGTAGTATGCATGCATGCATGGGAGAGACACTATTGCCTCGGGGGGCAGCTCAGCTCTACTGAGATCAGCCGAGAGGCCCTGAGATCGCACGCATCCGTATAATGCATTTTTTCATTTTTTAGGGGGGGATTCGGTTCTGTCTCCGTCACGGTCGGTGTTGCCCAAATTCCAAAATGTGCCCTTCAAACAACTCGCACGGAGCCGCGATTGCATTATAATATTATATACTTTGCTCTTCATGGTACATGCCCCTCTAGTATAACTCGCACGGAGTTAATTGCATATATGTTTATACGTGGTCCTAGACGCAATCCCGAAAAATATATTTTGCGCACGTTGCCGTGGCCCCCGCCATTTGCCCATGCATGCATTGCAGGCAAGACATGCCCAACATGCAATCAAATTATGGCCGAACCCCTAAATGGCCCCCCGAGGCACTCATCCAACTGGTTGGGTGTGTCCCGTAAATTAAGGAAAGATTAATAATTCAGTTTTTTGTCTCCATCATGCCGGGGCCCAGGGCCTCGGTTCTTGTCTAGATCTGTACACCCCCACGACCGGGGTCAACGGGTAACGCGGAACTGTGTCGTCCGATCTCGACACCCATCCGTCACGTATGGTGGGCTCCATACGAATGGTCGCAAGAAAACAATCCCTCTACCAAAAAAGAGAGAAACGTGCCCCTCAAGCAATATATGCGGGATGCCGGTATACACAAAGCGGCCACGCAAACGCATTCAATTATAATTGAGCTATATAGAGGATCGATCTTTGATGGCAAAAAAGAACTGGTATATGACAGACGTAGCTGCATATTCTCCTGTACACCTGGAAGATGGAGGTAACAGGTCCACCAGTAAGTTCAAATTTGCAGTCAATCCTCCGTCTGTGCATGTAGCTAAGCAGCAGCTTTTTGACTGACCTTGCTACAAGAATTAGTGTACTCTGCATGCACAGTTCAATTAAGCATCTGTGTGGACACATGGTGAGAGAATCAAATCTTCAGGCAGAAGTCCTATATGACTCCTATATGAAAATAAACACACAAACGTTGAACTTCTCTCCATTTCCATCTTTCTATCTGTTTACATGAAATAGAGTGGACTCCAAAGTAGAACTTAGTAGAATTCAAAGTAACTTTTAAATTTACTATATTCTAGCTTCATTATAAAGTAAAACTAGGTTGTTTAAAGCAATCTAGAGCCTTTTAAAGCATTTAAAATCGTTACTCCTGTGCGAATCTGCTCAAATGTGCTCAAAAGACCGGTTGATTAGCTAGGGTGCATGGTAGGAAAAATTATGATCACCGCGGCAAGTAGAAGTTAGTGAACATTACCTGCAAAGAAATACACAGGCACAACACTAATGGATACGCTCAAAGGCAACGTTTAGCGCCGCCAATCAACTATAAAGAATTGCTTTTTTTGCAAGGGAAACAGTGCAGGAAGGAGGGCTTCATAGCTAGACTGGTCAGACCGGACAGGAAGCGGTCAGTAGGGGTTGGAGAAAATTCCAAAGAACAGAGCACAGAGACAACATAATTCTTTTCATAAAGAACTCACACTACACAGTGCAAAAGCTTGCAAATCGTTCTGTGTGTATCAATGAAAAACTGTGAAAAAGAAGCACAGGTCCGTAGGTAGATCCAGATGTTTAGACGGAGACCAGTACGGAATGCCACAAATGAGAAAGGATGAACGAGTAAGGAGCACTTGCGTCAGGATAGTATGAACCGCTTTCAAAGACTGACACACACGGAGCAAGTGGAAGACATTCAAAAGTTTTACTATATGTATGAAAGCTGAGCGATTGGTCTGGGTGGAAAAATGTTTGGCACGACTGAGAGCTGTGCAAAGCTTCAGAAGAGGCGGTCAAAAAATGGAAGCTCCAGCAGACTCTCCATCGACCCTCTCTCAGTGACCTCCCTTGTGCGTTTCTATTAAGCTCCTAGCAGAACAAAAAAGCTGAATGCTAAGTAAATCATCATGCAAAGCGAGAGAGCGAGCCGCGCTTCCTTAACTGACCTGCAGGTATCTCCAATTCTCCATTCACCAACACCTGCAAACACGGAGGAACGGGCATTCACGCTTTGTGCAGTCAAGGAAGCACTTCTGTCTAGCTTATTCTGCGTGCACAAGGTCCCAAAAAAAAGATCAAGAGCCTAAAAAGCAGCGGGTCTGGACAGGCTGACCTGGGGGTTAACTGCGGGGCTCCTAAGACGATGACCTGCAAGGAAAGAGTAAGGAGAGCGATGAGGGCAGCAGTACTTTAATACCTGACTGTTTTGGGTCAGGGACCTCGAGTTGGGTCGGACACCCCCCCCCCCC
>JAHBMJ010001599.1:0-7500 GCA_018398765.1 Chromera velia
CTCCCTCCCTCTCTCTCTCTCTCTCTCTCTCTGTGTCTGTGTGTGTGTGTGTGTGTGTGCATGCGTCAGAGAAAGAATTAAGGGGAAGAGAGAGAACGTTCCAGCTTGCCAAGCCGCCAGATAGACAGACAGACAGACAGGCCTCTCAACGAACCACCCCCCTGACCCACCGACCCCGAGTGCGCTGTCTGCCTCGTCCTGTCCCTCCAGAGTCGCCGCCCTAGAGGTTCGCAGAGCGTCTCTGCAGGAATGAAAAGAGGAGAGAGAGAGAGAGAGAGAGAGAGAGAGAGAGTCGTGCGTGCATGCACTCGGTCAGACAGGAGAGCCAATTCGCATCTTGTGGATGTACACATAAATGCACGTCTCTACCTGCAATGAGAAAACGGCCTGCAGGGGCCAACCAGGCCACGAAGTTCATTCGGTGCAGCGTCCCTTCATGGAGTGATGCAGTCGACTGGAGCGAGCGAGGGGGTATGGGCATACAGGCAGGAGAGGGAACAATATAATGACGACAACGGAAAAAACGCACGCACAAGGGGCTGCATGCACCATCACATTCGTGCAGAGACGGGACGACAAAGAGAATCGAACTCGCGCAGAAACAGAATGGACGGGGCATGCGGGAAAGGGGCGCAACATAGAAACCTGGACAGAGGGAGGGAGGGAGGGAGAGAGAGAGAGAGAGAGAGAGAGAGAGAGACTGAGAGGCAGTCTGGCTCTTTGCCCGAACGAGCAGATGTGCATTCCTTCCATTCAGACAAAAACTGCACTACACTCAGTCCATATGGATGCAGGCTCACTGCGTGTCTGGCTGACTGAGTGTATTGCCTGATCGACCGACTGACATTTCCCTTTCGAGGTCTGCTCGAATTTGCTCCTCCCCTCTTGCTTCCCTGAGGTCTTTTTTGTTGCAGCAGATCAGCATCGAGGGCTTCAGCGCGTTGTAGTCGGGATTGGTGAAAATCTCGAAGAGGAACCTGCAGAGGAAGTAGGAAAGGGAAAAGGGAAAAGAGAGAAGGAAAAAGAGAAAAGAAGCCTCATCTTGCAAAGACAGGCAGGCAGGCCAACAGATGATCATTGTCAGCTGACATCTAAAAGAAAAAGCGAAAACAAGGATGCAAAGACTCCGAACTCTCTTGCACCTCTTTCGTGCTCTATTCATTTTCGGTGGCCATGTCTGTCTGTATCTCTTTCTTCCTTCCTCCTCCTCTCTTCGTTCGCCTTTAGATCCTTCCGTCTGCCTGCCTGCCTGCCTGCCCGTCCCGGGAGATTTTTGCATGCTTGCCGCCAGCAACTACGGGACAGGAGAGGTCCCCATGGATGCAACAGAAGACAAGAGGAGGCTGCGTGAGAGCAGAGACATCATGGGAGTGGGGTCTGTGCGTCGAAGCGACAGGCACGGGCACTCTCTCTTGTCTGTCTTTCAATCCTTCTTTCTTTCTTTCTCACACAGACACGCAGACAGAGCATCTGCTTACGCGCTCGTTCGCTTGCTCGCTGACACACTCAGTCTCTCATTGACTCAAACACACACACACACACACACACGCCTCTCTCTCTCTCTCTCTCTCTCTCTCTCTCTCTCTCTCTCTCTCTCTTTCTCTCTCTCTCTCTCTCGCGCGCGCGCGCACGCTCGCTCACTCAGTCGCTCTCTTGCTCGCTTAATCGCATGCTCAGTCACTTACTCACTCGCTAACTCATACACACGGTCTCTGAGAACCCCCGCCCCCCCAAACACACACACACGAACGAAACATCGAGAAAAACAATAAAGATGGGCAGGGCAAAAAAAAAACAAAAAGTCCAAGTTTGTGCTGACTCTGCGGCAGTTTTGGTTGACTTTCTGTCTGCAGCGTCCACAACAAACACCAGACAGCGCGCAGATTTGATCAGGTCGATCCCGCTGCTCCTCAGGCGTCCGTGTCCCGGCCAGTCTATCAGCTCAAGCCCTTCCTTCTCCTTTCCCTTCTGGCCCTCCCGCCCCTCGCTTGGCGCCTTCTCCTTCTGTCCAGGAAGAAGAAGGAGCTTGTCCCTGTTCTCTGACAGGGAGCTCACAGTGTCCAACACTTTCTCATTCCGCAACTGCGTGAGAGGACAAAGAGCAGGAAGACCCGAATCGGGGTAGGAAGACGTAGGATGAAGGGGTCATAGAGGTGTGCGGGGCAGGGCACTGACTGCGAGATTCGGGAATGATGGTTAGTGCCTTGGCAGACAGAGATGCTGACGAAGACAAAGCTTGAACCTGAGGAAGAGAGGGAGGTTCAGGGGCATGACGGATGCAGAAATGCAGACACACAGCAAATAAAGATGCTAGCTGACCAGGTAGAAGAGGGTCGTTTTCCCAGCCCCGTTCGGCCCCAGCATCACCACTGCCCGTCCCTTCTTCCTCCGACCGCCTCCGGAAAAGACACACACTGCACCCAAGGCAAACATGCACGCACGCACACACACACACACACACACACACACACACGCAGAAGTCAAACGATGCTCTCTGGAATTCAAGAGAGTACAGATCCCCAACCTCCTGTCGACTGACCTTGAAGTAGGAGGAGAATCAGGAGCGCAACCACGGCAGTCAAGAATAAGGAGACGGCATTGTCGCCTGCCTCAATCCCAACAACACCGAAGAGGGACTGCACAGAAACGGGGACACACAGACAGAGGTTGACACTAGCACGGTGAATCAGTCGACCGATCCCCCAAATACTGCGTCACTCACCTTCACCACAGAGAACAAGTGCCCTGTGGTCAGGGCATGCACAGGGTCACTCATCCTGTCAGACCGAGAAGGGCAAGAGAACGCACTGATACCGCCTTGCAGATACAGAGCCAGACAAGAAGCACACCAACCGGTGGAGCATCAATTTCTTCGGCACCGTTCTGGAAAAGCCATCCATCGATCCTGCGAGAAGATGCTTCTTGCTTGCAAGTGCAAGTCTATATCGCTGCCAAGTCAGTGAAGGGTTGTGATGGCCGGGCATTGCATGGGCGCGGGCTGTGGCGCAAATTTTTGATTTTGTGGCAGGTTTGCATGCATGCATGTTCGCGCGAAACTCTTGCAGCCATCACCCCGGAGGTCCGGGGGGGGTCAATGACGGTTAGAGGGCGGAGGGATGGCTTCAAATCTTAGGGGGGGGGGGTCAGGTTTTGGAGGGCGGAGGGATGGGCCGGGCGCCTCAACTACAGCGTCCTCTTCTGGCAGGCAGAGCATGAGGATGAGAGCGGATGACCTGTAACCACTAACCACGTAACTGGTCATGGTCAATGGAAACCTGAGGAAAGAAAGAAGGCGATCGAAGTTTGTAGTCAAGTAAGAGCGACGTGCCGTCTCCAGCCGTTTCTTTCAAATTTCGTGAAGCAAGCAAGCCAAACACTCCTAAAATTTCATATATGATGTGCTCTAGTGTATCTTTGATAGTTGTCTATTCCAGAGTGTCTGTAGGTGGCCGTGTTGCGCATATGCATGGCGCCATTTTCGTCTACCTCCATGTTAGTTGCTTCTTCCTGTTTTGCTCTTCTGTCTTCTGTCCATGAGAGATGGAAGTCGGGCTTGGAAAGAGGAGATCAGCAGTGTAGGCACCCAGTATTTGGAGTATTAATTCGACAGAGCTTCGCCCGGCTCGCTGGCACAATGGGTGGGTTTCCTTGCTCCCTTCATTCGTAAGGCTTCCTTCCTTCCTTTCTTTGAAATCGTTCCCTTCTTCCTTCCGTTCTTCCTTCTCTGTTTCTTCCTCTCCCTGTTTCCCACTCTCTTGGCCCTGTGTTAGTATGTGTCTCTAGTCCTCTCGCTCCATGTGTATGTATATATGTATATGTGTATGTGATCCCCTCCGATGATGACAGTGGTGTGCCTGTCACAGTTGGAGGGGGGCATACAGACATATAGGCACTCAAGGAGGCACCGCCGAAGGAATATAGGCCAGTGAGTCAGTCAGTCAGCCAGACAACAAGTCAGTGAGTCAGTCAGTCAGTCAGTCAGTGAGTCAGCCAGCCAGCCAGTCAGTCAACCAGTCAACTAGTTGAATAGTCAGTCAGTCAGTCAGTCAGTCACTGAGTCAGTCAGTCAGTCAGCCGGTCAGTAAACCAATCACTCAGTCAGTCAGTCAGTCAGAATATATGTGCATATATGAATATATATGTATATATGTATCCCCCCCCAATAATAACAGTGGTGAGCCTACCACTGTCAGAGGGGACATACAAACATGTAGGCACCCAAGGACATACCAAGTCCATCAGTCAGTCTGTGTCTATTTATGTGTGTGTGTGTATGTATATATATATGTGTGTGTATGTGTATGTGTGTGTGTGTGTGTGTATGTGTGTGTGTGTGTGTGTGTGTGTGTGTGTATGTGTGTGTGTGTGTATGTATATGTATGTATGTGTGTGTGTGTCAATGATAACAGTGGTATGCTTGCCACAGTCGGAAGGGGGCACGCAGACATGTACACACTCAGGGAGGCACCGCCGAAGGAATACAGGCCAGTGAGTCAGTCAATCAGCCAGACAACCAGGCAGTGAGTCACTCAGTCAGCCAGACAACCAGGCAGTGAGTCAGTCAAGCAGCCAGACGACCAGTCAGTCAGCCTGTTAGTCAGTCAGTCAGTCAGTCAACCAGTCAACTAGTCAAACAGTCAGTTAACCAATCACTCAGTCAGTCAGTCAGTCAGAATATATATGCATATGTGGATGTATATGTGTCTATGTATGCCCCCACGATGATAACAGTGGTGAGCCTACCACTGTCAGAAGGTATACAAAAACATGTAGACACCCAAGGATGTACCAAGTCCGTCAGTCAATCTGTGTCTATTTGTGTGTGTGTGTGTGTGTGTGTGTGTGTGTGTGTGTGCGTGTGTGTGTGTATGTGTATATGTGTATGTATATATGTATGTGTGTGTGTGTGTGTGTGTGTGTATGTGTCTGTGTGTGTGTGCGTGTGTGCATGCGTATGTGTGTGTGTGCTTTGTGCCTTTAGTCTCACTGTTCCACTCATTCTCTATGCAGGTGAGTTGAGGGTGCATGGAGGTAAAAGCAGTGGGGAGGTTTTGCAGGCAAAGTTGCCTACCTATTACAAGTGAGAGGGTTCAAGGGGTACAGGTTAGACGGTTTTCTGCCTCCAGTCTCACTCTCCTACTCCTTTCACTTGAAAAGTTATGCCTGCATGTCTGCACATTTTCTTCCTTCTCTGTGTAGGTGAGTGGAGGCTGCATAGAGGTATAAGCAGTTGGGGTGTTTTGCAGGGAGAGTTGTCGACTTGAGACAAGTGGGGGGGTTCAAGAGATACAGAATAGAGAGTGGTATGAGCATGTCTGCATGTTTGACTCCCTCATCTGTAGGTAATACTTAAAAGTCCAGAAGGAAAGTGAGGCTAGGATCACTAGGAGATGGCTATAGGATCGAATGATAGAAAACGGTCTGACTGAACACTCAGGAACGATCCGAAGAGACGGGAGGAGTTACCAGGCAAAGTAGGAAGCGATTTGAGGCTGAGACGGGAGAGAAAGAGATTGTTGTTTGAGAAGGAGATTGGCTGATTCAGAAAAGAAGAGACTGGAAAGATGTGGAAAGGGAGTTGTGAGAAGGGAGGGGATGGAAAGTGGGGGAATCAAGATATGTCTGGGAGTGCACAGACAACAGGGTGGACTATGCAAGGCCAGGCAGGAGCAGTACTCACCCCCAGACATCTGGTAGACGTGATGAGAGCAGAGAGAGATGTACTGCATGAAAGGAATGAGGGAACGACTGCACTCACAGCCCCTCCACCTGATCCAGCACCACAGACTTCTGCAGGGGAGTTGGGGGTAGGATCTCCAATAATCTTCCAGGTACCGAAGGGCAAAAAAGTGGAAGGGAGACCACAGGAGGGGGATAGCTAGGGGGATAGGGAGGGGGATGAAAAAGAGAGAAGAGAGGGTGAGGAGAGGACAGTTGAGAGAGAGAGGAAGGATGGAGAGGAGAGGACATCCCCAACCTTGCAAGGGGGGGCGAACACTGAATTGGATGATAAGTGGGAAGAGGAGGTGATAGACAAGTTTATCAGAGTGTTCGGGTAAGTACAGGCGAGATACATGAAAGGAGTGAAAGAGGGAAGAGAGGGATAGATGGCCAAATCCCTCTTTAAAGATTATATAATAACTGCCGAACTCCTTGCAGCCACCATAGCTACACCGGTAGAGGAGGATAGCAGCACACCACTGATTGTCCCTCTCATGTCTTAGATCCCATCTTACTTCCCAGAAGGAGGTAAGGGAATCGAAATGGAGGAACAACTGTCATATCAAGTGGGAGTATGTGTAAGGCAACAGAGCTTGTTACTAATGGAAAAGGTAGCAGCAGCGTCCTTCTAGTACGTACCGGTGTGTAAGCGTAACCACTGGTACGGGTGGTTAGTACAGAACATAGGAATGGGGGGTGAACAAGTGGTAGGAGGAGGAGCCATATCACTGGACTCCTACAGGGGATAGATTCCGAAGGGGTAGCTTCCTTCTGCTATATTACTACGACTTCTATAATCTCTTCCACCTTTGGGAGATTGTGCCACCTGTTTGATATCGGGCGGTCAGGGTGCAGTCTAGTGAACAGTGCTCTGGCAAACCTGACGATACAAAACAAATCCCCTTGTTTCTCCTCCCCCCCTCAACTAGCCCCCTGATGGATCGAGCAGTAGTAGTAGCAGCAGCAGTGGCAGTAGATACAACTACAATAGCGAAAAGAGGGGGGAAGAACTTAAGGAGGCCCCCCAGAGGAAGTTATTCCTCTGTGGGGACCATGTTGCAGCAAATCTCTTTGAGCTGAAACACTAGCCGAGGATGAAATTGCTGCAACTATTCCATGACGCTAAGATCCCTCCACAGGCCCAGCAAGCCCCACTAGTTGAATCAAAACCAGGATTTGAGGTAGAAGATGATAGAAGAAGGTTGACGGGGATTATGAACACAACCCGAATGAACTTTTTTGACTACTGCCTTACAAAAGGACAGGAACGTGCCAGGGGGTGTGCGTGGAGGCTAGCGAACGGATGGATGGGAAAGAGGCCTAGTGGGGGGGCTGGACTACTCTCTCGACCCCCGAGAGAGGGAGAGAAAACAAGAGAGGAGTGGAGGGAATCAGGATCCACTTCTCATTGCCACCCCACACTCCTAAACAGGAGATTAACAGGATGGAAGATGACGGGGGACACAAGTGATGACGATGAGTGGATGGGAGACGAACCGGCCTAAAGAAACTATGTGGACCAAGAAATGGACTGCTCACAGCGAGAGGTATGTAAACTGGGAAGGAAAGAGAAGACGGAAGCTGAAGAAAAAAAAATGAAAAGAGCACGGAGGGGGAGGGGGAGAAATGGGGAGAGAGAGAAACAAACACAACAAACTTTTCAATTCTTTTCTCATATCTTCCCATGTTCCCAAATTCTAACTGTTTCCCTGACTATTCTGTACGTTCAAGTCGCCCAGCGGAGCGTCCTGTCTCCACTGACAGCGCACCTATGGTGGT
>JAHBMJ010001599.1:10000-28427 GCA_018398765.1 Chromera velia
AAGGAGGAACCACTGGCAGGCTTGGGACCGTAATTAATCGTGCCAAGCAGCAGGTCTGGTTTTCTTTGGGCAGGATGAAAAGAAAGAAAAGACAGGAAGAGAAAGGAAGAGATAAAGGAAGAGAGAGATATAAGAGAAAAAGAAAGGGTGGCGATGGATGGGGGGGTGAGGGTGCTCTACAGTGCCGCAGCGACTGGTGAAACACCAGACTCAGTCGAATGGTTGGTCCAGGGCTGGACATGGTGCACAACAGACGGCTGAGAAGGGAGAGGCAGGAGAGACCTCGAACATGACAGCACCGTCTCAGGCTTTCAGGTCATGAAGCGGGTGGGCTTCAAGGCAGTGATAGTCAGATGGAACTGTCATATGGAAGAGGTAGGGGTGAGGGGAAGAGGTATAGTCAGGGAAGTAGATTTGATATCTTACACAACTGAAGTTTTTCTAGACTGCCCCAATGGAAGGAGGAGCAGATATGCATATGGGGTATGGGACTGACTCCGGAGGAGTGTATCCCAGTGGATAGCCACAGCCCCGTGGTGGACGAAAGTCTACCGAGACCGAGACCGAGACTGAGACTAGGTAGAACTACCTTCACTTTAAATCTGAAAAAGTAAACATTCATAACTTTTGAACCAGAAGGAATTAGAAGCTGAAATTAAGACAGTAAGGCTTTCTTACATATACCTTTGATACTGCAAACACGTTTTCCAATACTAGAAACAAAATGTGTTATATGATGTTATTGCTATACAGATTGAAAGAGAGGCTAGGATCACTAAGTCTGGCACTACGTAGAACTACCTTTACTTTGAATCTGAAAAAGTAAATATTCATAACTTTTGAACCAAAAGGAATTAGAAGCTGAAATTGAGATAGTAAAGCGCTTTTAAATACACCTTTGATACTGTAAACAAGTTTTTCAATACTAAAAACAAAATGTGTTATATGATGTTATTATTATGCAGAATGAAAGTGAAGCTAGGATCACTTGGTAGAACTACCTTCACTTTAAATCTGAAAAAGTAAATATTCATAACTTTTGAACCAAAAGGGATTAGAAGCTGAAATTAAGACAGTAAGGCTTTCTTATATATACTTTTGATACTGCAAACAGGTTTTCTAATACTAGAAAAAAATGTGTTATGTGATGTTATTGCTATGTATTGCTATGGAGATTGAAAGAGAGGCTAGGATCACTAGCTAGAACTACCTTTACTTTAAATCCGAAAAAATAAATATTCATAACTTTTGAACCAAAAGGAATTAGAAGCTGAAATTATAAGACAGTAAAGCGCTTTTACATGCACCTTTGATACTGCATTGTATGTAACTGCAAACATGTTTTTCAAGACTAAAAACAAAATATGTTATGTGATGTTATTGCTATGCAGATTGAAAGAAAGGCTAGGATCACTAGGTAGAACTACCTTCATGGCAGGCATATCTCTTAAACCAAAAGGAGTAAAACAGTGATACTGGGGGTGATAAGATGTCCAACTTGTACCAATCGAAGACCTCCAAAAGCGCAAGGCCAGCGACTTTCCCTGTAAAACGCCCCCACTGCTTGTACCTCCATGTACCCTCAATTCACCTACATGGAGAAAGAAAAACAGATAGACACACACACACACATACACACACACACACACACACACACACACTCACTCATTCACTTACTCACTGACTCACTCACTCACTCATGCATCTAATGCCGCACGCGCTACACCTATGCTGGTCCATGCTCTTAGCCTCCCCATCTCTAACGACAATGCACATGCAGCGACATAGCCGGGAATCTGACTGACAGAGTTCTACAGTCAAACAATTTATGTGACTTGCCGAGCGACCAACTGATTGACTGACTGACTGACTGACTGACTGATTGATTGACAGGCTGACTGACTTACTGACTGACTGACAGGCTGACTGACTGACTTACTGACTGACAGGCTGACTGTCTGGCTAGCTGGCTGGCTAACTGACAGGCTGATTAACTGACTGACTGACTAACTGACTGACTGACTGACTTACTGACTGACTGACTGACTGACTGACTGACTGACAGGCTGACTGACTGACTGACTGACTGACTGATTGACTGACTAACTGACTGATTGACAGGCTGACTGACAGGCTGATTGACTGATAGGCTGACTGACAGCCTGCGGCTGACTGACAGGCTGACTGACTGACTGACTGCTGCAGACACATGCAGACATATGCATGCACGTATACATATAGGTGTACGCACGGTACGTCGCGAGGCAGTCCTGTACCCACATGAACTAAACTGCACTAGCTTAACAAACCAGTCTGTGTGTGGCCTTCCCTTTTCTCTTTAGTGTTCTTGTACAAAGTCACTGCCATTGGCTGCGCTCCACCGAAGCCTTTGAAGTGTCTTTGTGTATTTAGAATCAGCGTCTCTGATTCCAACCGCCCAATGGCACTCACCTCTACCTAAACCTCTACATAGTCCAGCCGTGCATCAGCATGGACTTCCATTCCACGAGTTTTTCAGCTCGCCCTCCGCTCATACGAAGCAACATCAGTGCAGATTCAACGCTTCAGACCGCCCTAATCATCTGTTCCATCTCTCTTAACCCACAGTGATAGTCTATCTGTCCCCAACGGGCTTTAACACTATATAATGTTCCAACCCCACAACGCCCCTTCTTCTGGCAGCTCCACAAAATATCATCAGTGCTCTTCTCAAGGACTTATTGAGCCAATTTTGTGTACAGACAGTCTATGTGTACTACATCGCCCTGCATGTTCGACACAAGACACTCCCACCTGCATGCATGCATGCATGCATGATCGAGCTGATTCACTGACCCCTTAATTCCAGGTTAATTATCGCGCAACCAGCCCTCAATTATTTAGCTCGGTCGGCGGCCAGCCCTCGCGGCCAGCCCTTAATTTAGTTCGGTCAGCGGCCAGCCCTCGCGGCCAGCCCTCAATTTAGCTCAGTCGGCGGCCCAGCCAGCCTTCATNGGGGGGGGGGGGGGCCTTTATAGCTTAATTAGAGGGCGGAGGGAAAAAGCCTCCATAGAGGGACCCCCCCTTTGACGGCGGAGGGAAAAAGCCTCCATGAAGGTGACTTGGAGAGCGGAGGGAAGTGTCTGAAGGGGGGGGTACCCCCACCCCCCCAAATAAGGGGAGAGTGGAGGGGCCAAAAGCCCCTGAGGGGACCCCCCCTCCCCTTTTTCAGGATCACCTCTAGGGTGATCTTGCAGCCTCTGCATGCAACATCATGCACGCAACACAAAAATCTGGCGAGAGACTCACAGGAGAGTCAGGAGACAAGCCGAGATAGAATATATATATATATATATATATGTATATATTATTAATAATATATAAGGATCATAACTGTGCTTAGCGCTCCTAGTGGGTATCTCAGGTGCATGAGGGCAAGGCCTCCAATTATTTTCTTCTTAATGTGCTCTTGATATGCTGACTAAATCTTACTAAAAGCTGACGGACAGACTGACTAAGAGATTTCTCCTTGAGTTCAGTCTGACGAAGATGTCTGGAATTGGCGAGAATGGGAGGGCTCGCTTGAAGAGCGAGCTGTCCCTTCTCCGCAAGATGGATTCTATGTATAGGCAGAAGATTGACGCCATCGGCAAGATAAAGTATGCAACAATCACGCAACTGATCAAGATGGCTGAGGTCAGGTATTCATGGATATGCATGCCCAGGAAAAAAAGAGACGGATGCCCAGCAGGGCATCTCACTATAGTATCACATCTCCTGTGGCCCTTCTCCTTATCAGTCTACCTTTCTCCTTGAGCCCTCTTGTCGCCTCACTCGTTTTACATCCTCGTCTTTTATTCCCTTCCTCCCTTATTCTCTTGATTCTATTCAATTTGTTCTCATTCTGCGTTCTCCTTACCGATTCTCTCTGCAGGCATGCAACCTTCAAAGGTTCTTGGAGTCCCTGCAAAGAAAACATGAAGGAGAGGAGGCTACACTTCCAAAAGATCATCAAGGCGATGACCTAGGGCCTGGCACTTATATTGGGTTACAGGTTTCAACACCCCCTATACATAAGGGTATACCCCCTTGTAATGTTATCCTTACTTCAAAAGTGGTCCCAATCAATCAATCTCATCAGATTACGTCTAAAAATATTGAAAACATCTTCTGTTGATTGAGGTTACATGAAAAACTGACGAAAAACGATGTGTCCCTTTCACTTTGTAGCCAAACCCTTTGTAACCTTGTAACCTGTAACCTAAAATGACCCTCTTCAAAAGTGATATAACCTTCGTCTACATGCATTTTAAAGTGTTTTTGAAGTGATTTGAAGAGTTTTTGAAAGCTGACTTTTTGGTTGGTTACGGACCTCAAGACCGCCTGTAACCTTGTAACCTGTAACCTTGCAAAGGGACATATATAATAAGAGGTGTAACCTCATGTAACCATATAAGCTATACAGTAAAAGTGATTGATTTCGAAGTAACTCAACATGCTGGATCTCCAGCTTGTGTGAAAAGCTCGTCCAAATGTTTTTTGGTTTATTTTTTATGTTATTTTTGCACTTGTAACCCTATATGAGCCCAAAAGTGCCCCCCCCTAGGCGATGACAAAGAAGAAGAGGTGGGAGAAGATGAAGAAGGTGGACAGCAGGGAAGACGCGGAGAAGTCCTCGAGGGCGCTTTGGGGAGGAAAAGAAGGAGGACCTAGAGGAGGACAGTCAAATTGGTCAGCATCCTTTGTCTTGCCCTGCTTCACTCCATCCGTACTTCCCACGAGTTGAATCTAATTGAACCCGTCTCTTGACTTCCCAATGCATGATCAAGCCTGCTTTTGCCAAAACACCTCCTCTAGCACCTCCTATTAGGAATGGAAGTGGGAGGTAATCAATATGCCAACTGCCTAAAACTTGTTTGTCAAAAAATGGTATCTCCAAATGAGCACTTGGTTCGCTCTATGAAACAGCTGTAATAGGATCACTACCAGAAACAAACATCTCTGAACCCGAGATGCTTGCCGAGGTATCCCTCCTTTCCCGCATGCGCGTGACTACAGGTGGACTACGACACCCGTGTGCGGCCTCATCAAACAGCACAGCTGCCAGTTAAGTCAACTGCTGTGCCTCCCACACTTTTTGTATGCCAGGGGATCTGTCTATCTGTCTCTGTATGTCTCTTTGCCCGTCTATCTATCAGCTGGTCTGCTGTTTTATATTCCTCTTTCTCTCTTTCCTTTCTCTTCGTTCTTTATCTTCTTTCCCTTTTGCTTGCTTACTTGTTTGCTTTCTTTCTTTCTTTCTTTCTTTCTTTCTTTGTTTGTTAATCTGTTTGTTTTGTTGTTTGTTTAATTATTCTCCTTTTCTTCCTTCCTTTCTTCCTTCCTTTTTGTCTCCATCTGTCCTACTCTAGTCTGTTCCGTTGAAGTTCCCTCTCTCCTGACTCCCTACCCCCTCCACCCTCCCCGGGGCCTTGGCCTCTCCCCTTCACTCTCCCAGCTCCCTCCCCATCTCCCCCCTCGGGAAAATGCACAGACTATGACTGACTGCAATTGTTTGTGTTGCACTCGTTTGTTGGCACATGTATTTCTTGTGCCTACAGTAACCGCCTCTTTGCATAGACACAGGAGATCCCTGTGATCGTCAGCTTCAGGGGCCCCCCCATCATCCATCTAACTAGCATGGTGTATGGTCTCGGTGAAAGATTTAAGCAGGTCAGTCACTAGGTGCCTTTCTATCTCTCTTTACCTTGCTGCTTTGTACGTTGCTTTGTACTTCCTTTCGATCCCTTTTCTATCATTCTCGATCGCTAAATGCACGCCAAGCTGGATTGAGGTGGAAGCTTCAACCACCTGTCGAGCAAGGAAATTAAAGTTTCATTTAACTGAGATGCGCTTCTGCCTTGAAGCTGCCCTTGAATCAAAACGGTGCTCTTGCTTTTCTTCTTGACGCTGCTCCTTTGTACGTGTGACTTTTTTCTTTCCTAGTCCTAAAAACATGATCATGGGACGACCTGCCTGCCTGTCTGCCTGGATGCAGAAGGACTCTCCTTAAGGAGACCAGTGAAGAGTGGCAGGAGGTGTAAGAGCAGGATCTAGGAGAAGCCACAAATGTATGCAGCTAGGAGATCTGCCATGAGAGAGGCTCATCAGGTGGTTGGCAAAGAAAGGAAGGAAATCGTGTGCATCGATCGATCATGCATCACTTCATTCAGGAATGACTCTGGCATGGCAATTCTTTTTTTGTGAATGAATGAAAGAGAGAGTGAGAGACATCTGGTAGGTAAAGAATCAATGAGTGCTCAATTGCATTCATGGACGCATGTCAAGTACAAATGGACGGGAAAAGTAGCAATACAAGACAAGAATGCATGTCTGGTATTGGCCAGAAGGTGTTTTCTTTTCTCTGTATTGTTCTTTATGTTGTATTGCGTTCAAAGGGGGCGCGTGCAACTTTCTGTCGGACGACTGCACGAATATGAAAGAAAGGATGGATGTGAACAAAGGAATGAATGCACATGGTGGTTGCATGAGTCCTTTCAGACAGTTTCTCCTGGAAATGGTAAATCGGGAGAATATACGGTCATTCGCTGGACTGCTGCATGGCTTTGCTAGATAGATTCTTTTGTCGATCATTGATTCTCTCCCTTTTGCATGATCTCTTCTTGCCTGCTGATCTACCCCCCCTCACACTTGTATAGAAGTGTCCGATCGATTCTGTATGTGGGCCGGCTTATTTGCCGGCTGCTGCATCATCAATTCAGTCACTCCGTGCATGCATGGATCGATTGAGTTTTGAAACATCTTTTCAACTGATCGATCGAGTATGGTCAATGTTCGGCTCTGTATACATGGGTGCCGCTGAAGTACAGGGTGGCACGCATTCCTTTCCTTCCTGCGGTTTTCTTTTCAAAGTATTTATGACAAAGACTGTATGCACGCAGCGGCACCAGCGTCAACAGCAATGTCCTGAGTTGACTGGAAGCACAGTCACCAGCTACGAGTCTAAATGCATGGTCAAAATAAATGAGTGTGTGCATACTCTTCATGAATCATGAATATGGGTCTAATCCATCGGTCGATCAGAGATTTGGAGTTTATCTTGATCGGTGTGAATCGACTCGGATGTTCATATGCTTACATGCAGCTTGCTTTAGCTGGTAGACATGCACTGCAAATTCGTCTAGAAATCGATTCCTATTAGACTTTTTAATCTTAGGGTCACTGGGTCTTTTATTCTTTTTTGATTACACATCGTTTGTATTCAAGTTATTCTCAGGCTATATGCATGTATTTTAATACATTATCAGTTTGTCCTATTATACTAGTACCTATACTATCATACATTAAAAAATCTCTAATCTATTACTGAATACAAAGTTTTTCCTTATTTCGATCTATAACCAATCGTTCTAACAAAATTAATGGCTGGAAGAGAACTTAGGCTAATAATGACTCAGATTGATATGATGTACAGACTATATCATCGACGATTCATCGTTGGGTTAACTCGAAGGGGTACCTTCATAATAATTATGAAATCTCATAGTGACTTTGAAAGTTATAATCATTATGGGTGGAACCGTCAGTATCCTATAATCATTATGTCATTATATCATTTATAATGGACATAATCATTATAAACAGAAATATTATTATCAATTTTGAATATGTTTAGAACCATCATTTTGATTATAATTTTATAATGATTAGCATATGAATACGTACTCAGATAATCATTATATCATAATTCAGATAATGCTTATGTTTGGTTTTGTTGTGTTTCTTTTTCCTGGAAACTGCGAAGGTTTACAGGCTGTGCGGGACTTAATGGAGACCACTGTGTCACTCATTATGCGATATCACAATTTATGAAAGGGTTTGAAGTGTCTTCCGAACACAAAGGCCCGACAGCCATCCGATAGCCGCCAGAGAAAACTCGCTGCAGGCAGGGGGGTTCTAGGGGGGGTTGGGTGTTAGGTGGGGGGAGAGAGAAGCATCTCCCGAACGCAAAGGACCGACATGCAGCCGCCAGAGAAGATGAAAAAAAGGAAGGGAAGAAGGAAACGAAGGAAGAAGGAAATGAAGGAAGAAAGGAGCGAAGGAAAGAAGGAAGGAAGGAAGGAAGGAAGGAAGGAAGAAAGGAAGGAAGGAAGGAAGGAAGAAAAGAGGGAGGGAGGGAAGGAAGGGAAGGAAGGAAGGAAGGAAGGAAGGAAGGAAAGAGGGAAGGAAGGAAGGAAGGAAGGAAGGAAGGAAAGAGGGAAGGAAAGAAGGAAGGAAGGAAGGAAGGAAGGAAGGAAGGAAAGGAGGAAGGGAGGAAGGGAGGAACGAAGGAAGGAAGGAAGGAAGGAAGGAAGGAAGAAAAGAGGGAGGGAGGGAAGGAAGGAAGGAAGGAAGGAAGGAAGGAAAGAGGGAAGGAAGGAAGGAAGGAAGGAAGGAAGGAAGGGAGGAAGGAAGGAAGGAAGGAAAGGAAGGAAAGGAAGGAAAGGAAGGAAAGGAAGGAAAGGAAGGAAAGGAAGGAAAGGAGGAAGGAAGGAAGGAAAGAAGGAAAGGGAAGGAAGGAAGGAAGGAAGGAAGGAAGAAAAGAGGGAGGGAGGGAAGGAAGGGAAGGAAGGAAGGAAGGGAGGAAGCAAGGAAGGAAGGAAGGAAGGAAGGAAGGAAAAAAGGAAGGGAAGGCAGCAAAGTCTGTCTCGCCAAGGAAAAATGTTTACCTCGCTGTTGTGTGGGTGGGGAGAGAGGAAAAGAAAGAGAGACGGCAAGCTGCGGGAGGATACACTCACTGCTTGTGCTGTGGAACTGCTGAGGAGAGTCCTTTCTGTCAGCACAAGGGTCTGTCTCGCCAAGGAAAAAGGTTTGCCTCGCTGTTGTATGGGTGGGGAGAGAGGAAAAGAAAGAGAGTCGGCAAGCTGCGGGAGGATACACTCACTGCTCGTGCTGTGGAACTGCTGAGGAGAGTCCTTTCTGTCAGCACAAGGGTCTGTCTCGCCAAGGAAAAATGCTTACCTCGCTGTTGTATGGGTGGGGAGAGAGAAAAAGAAAGAGAGTCGGCAAGCTGCAGGAGGATACACTCACTGCTCATGCTGTGGAACTGCTGAGGAGAGTCCTTTCTGTCAGCACAAGGGTCTGTCTTGCCAAGAAAAATGTTTACCTTGCTGTTGTGCAGATGGAGGATCCGGAGAAAAGAAAGGAGAGAGACGGGCACTCCACAAACACGACACACTGTGCAAACAACATGTGCAGTGTCAATACTTCGAGCGAGCTTCATTTTTATGTCAAAGTCAGGTTAACAACCTGACAGGAGAAGCTTGCTTTATTCTGGGAAAAGCAACAAGAAGGATACACTCTCAAAAATCCGCAGAGACGACGGAGGGAAAAATCACGGCTGCACTGAGGCCAGTGTACCGCATGGGAAAGAGGTGGAGCTCTAAGAAGCTCTGCAATGTGCAACGGAAACACTCGAATCTCCAAGCAGTTCAGAGCCAACTTAAGGAGTGCAGAGTTACTGAGGCAGTCCGTGCTCGTCGGTTCCGCGAAAAGCATGCATGACGCATGCCAATTTCGGGAAAAAAGACCCGTGCAAGCGAATTTCGGGAAATTCAGCCGCGCAGCGCCGGTGGCCGCGGGATCGCACGGGCCGGGGGCCCGCGGCCCCTGAGCTGCATGGCGCAGATTGCCTGACCTTCATGCATACAGCTTGCATGTGGTCTGTTTGGCTCAAACGTCAGCTTCGCTATGAAAACAGACCACTGGGTCGAAACAAAGTGGCTTGGCAAAGACCTCCCCAGAAGCCCATCTCAGCCCATCTACTTGTTGCAAAGGGCGCAAATGGCCCCCGCTGGCTTTAAGGTTCGCAACGCCGTAAGCCGGATCAAAATTGAATTGTCCTTCGGCTACCTTGAGATTTCAGATCGATGGCCAGTCGGAAAGGCCGTCTACGCGAGCGGCCTCGTGTTCCATATCGCTTCTGTCTGCTTTCAGAAGCTTTCGTTCACTTTCCTTTCTGTCTGTAGAGTCAGATTCTTCTCTTGGGAAAATCAGGAACGACATTCGTACATGCAACATGCTATGCAACGTGAGGCGACCTTGCCACGTTCCATCCGCTCCCATCCGCTTTGGAAAGCAGGCAAAAATAAAGTGGCGTTCTCGACATTGGTCTTAGTAAGCTTCTGACTCATTTCTGCTCTCCGCGGCCTTTCCCCCAAGTGTACTCCCTCTTTGGCTGGTTGGTTGTATAGTTGCTTTGTTCTGCATGGAAGCTTTATCTTGTATGTATTAAGGTTTCGATGGGTGAATGCACGAATGTTGATTCACGTGAAGATAACACGTATTCAGATAGGTTCTTTGTCTGCCAAAGCATATGATATCCTGCTCAGCGACTCCGAATGATCAGACCCACAGTCTCAGTGTTGTTCAGGGCAGTGCCACGTGCATGTTTCTCTCTCTCTCTCTCTCTCTCTCTCTCTCTCTCTGTGTATGTGTGTATATATATATATGTGTGTGTGTGTGTGTGTGTGTGCAAGTGGGTGTGTTCCTTACTCCGCGTCGCTTCATCGTCGCTTCCAATTAATTGGGTCACTCCATCCCGTCCAGGGACCTGTTTGACCTAGGGTTTGCAAGAGAGTTGCTCTTCTTTGATCAATGTTGATTCGAACTGGGGTAACAGTGGGGTTTTGACTCCCAAATTTGTTTTGCTGATATTTTGGTTGCTTTGTTATTTTCATTTGAAAGCTGAGGCGCCCGAGAGTGTCTCTGAATCTTTTGCTTCTTTTGTTGAAGAGCCTCTTTGCTTTGTTTGAACAATGAAGGAACTCGGAGACAATGAATGCTCGGCGTATGGTGCACCTCTAAATGCAAAGTATGTTTCATTTGAAAAGAAAATTGACGTTTTCTTTGCAAAACATACTTTCAATCGTGTGCTCTTGATGCCAAACGTTCTCTGCAACTAGCACGCGAGGATATATGAGGAGAGACGCCCTTACTATGCAGTGACAGTCGCTGTGAGACGCGCTTGACTGTCGATATTGGATCGATTAGTATGTGCCCTGAGTTGACTGTCCTTTAGAGACGCTCTTTATAGCACCAGCGTGCATTGATATGCGTCGTCATAAAAGTTTTCCATGGGTGTTTTTGTATTATCATTATGGTTATTATGATAATCAATCATAATTATTATCATCATTATGATAATCAGTCATAATGATTATAGAACCTTTCGATTATGTCTATAATCATTACATCATTATCATAATGGAGCCATAATGATTATTGAATTAACCCACAGATGATATATGAGTAGTACAGACGAGCTCTAGGGCGAAGCCCCGGCGAGCTCTAGGGCTAGCTTGGGCTGCTTGGCTAGCTAGTAGGTTCTTCCCAGGGTTCTACGCTAGGTTACTAGCCTAGCTAGGTAATTATACTCACAACTGTATGTAATAATACATATATATATTAAAGACCTAGTTAAAGACTTTACAAAAATTTATGCAAATTCTAAAGCGTAGTCTAAAGCGCATAGTGCTGAGGCTATCTAACTACATATATGTCTGCGAATTAAGGAAACAGAGTAAGATGAAGCAATTACAACTCATGCTAGAACTCTTGTTTGAAAGCCACGCGTACTTCAAGTCAACCTGTTAATTGTCAAGATCACGCACTCTCAGTACCGTATGCATGGACCAAAACTGACAATTTAACGCTGAAAGGCGGCGCTTAGTTGAACGCATCAGAAGTCTCCCTCGCCTAAAATCGGGGCACCGCTGCCTCTGGTACACTCATGTGTACCCCCACAAACCCAACAAACCAACAAAATGCATCAGACTCAGGCTGCCTACCGGAAAAATTCAATACACCTTGTCAAAATTTTCAGTCGATTTGGATCTGATCAACACAGCACATGCACACGCAAGACGCGAGAACCCTCTCCCTTCTTCCGCTTCAGTCTGTCCCTTCCTTCACTAACTTCTACTACGTTTTCAGTCAGTCAGTCAATCAGTTAGTCGGTCAGTCAGTCTGTAACCATGGGGTTCCTCATCTCCTTATGAACCTTGTCGATCTCCGCCATGGTCTCCTCAGAGAGCGTCACGTCGGTGAAGGCAGAGATGCACTCCTTCAACTGCTCCACGCTGGTTGACCCCATGATCGTCGAGTGGTTGAACTCACATGACCTGCACCAGGCCAGAGCGAGCTGGGTGGGCGTCAGTCCCGCCTTCTCCGCAATCTCCACATACCTGCAGATTCAATTAATGCAGAACAAAGAATGGAGAAGAGAAGAGAATAGAAAAGAAAAAGAAATTTGAAGGAAGACGGAAGGAACACAGTCCGCTTCTGTCTTCTGATTTATCACGTAGAAATCCTCACTCGTTGCCTCCGTCTCTTCACTCACTCTGGCTCCTTCGTCTTCCGTTCTCCTTTCTTCGCACAGAGAGAGAGGGCCTTGAAATGACAGCACAAGATCAGATCAAAGGGGGCAGAGGAGAACAAGGCTTCCTTTCTGACACGCACAAAGGCAGAAGGACAATCAAATGAAAAAAGAAGGATGATGCGTGATCTTGAATCCATCCAGCGGGCCCGCTGAGCTCTCTGCCCAGAGGCGTGGTGGGATGATTTAGTTGGGCAGTTTCGTCAACATACGGCAGCGTCTCCCTCTCTTCCTCCCCCCCTCACCTCACTCTTTCTTTCTCTCTTTCTCATCCTCTCTTCTTCATTTCTAACTCACGATACACCTTCCTTTCCTTTTTCTTTCTGCGCGTCTCCCTACAGCTTATCGATGCGTCAACTCTTCCTCTCACTTCCCTGCCTTCCTCCACTCCTCTCTACGTCTCTTTTCCTCACTCTCTGCCTTGAAAGACTGCAAGAAGCTCTCTTTGCCCCATCTTGCTCGTCCTTCCTTCCCACCACTAGTTCCCTTCCTTCTTCCCTCCCTCGCTAACTTTGTGGTGGCCTCCTTTGCCCCATCGCAATGGTACCGTGCCTGGAACTTCGGATCGAAGTTGTGCCTCCTCTTTGCGAACGCCTTCGGGTCCTTGTCCTTGTACTTCTCATTCGTGTATTTCCCCGACAACGTCCCCCCTGCCAGGGGGCCATAGGGAAACCCCGCGACGTTGTAGTACCTGTAGCAGACAGACAGGGGGCATGTATGTGTTAGCACAAGTGAGAGAGAAGCGACACCATGGTAAGCAACGCCTGAGATGTGTAGCGAGCAAGCCGCGATGGGACCTGAACACTGTACCGGGTCCCCATGATTCGAAGACGGCGGCATTCTTTTGGAAAGACGGTTAGGGTGAGGGTGTGGAAGCAGAGAAAGGGGAAGAGAAAGTGAAAGGAAGATCAGAGACAGAAAGGGCGTGGGGAAGGTTGGACGAGGGAGAAAGGGGAGAGTTTCAAAACAAAGGTGCAGAGTAAGGAACACATGTTCGCGGACACTTTGCACGGACAGAAATAGTACGAGCATCTGATTGACAAAAAAAGGAGAAAGAGAGACAGAGAAAAAATAGAGACAAGAGATCAGGAGGGGGAGCTCACAATAAAATGAAGTTTCTTTCCACCGCCTCACTGCCAACTCACCTGCAGGTCTCTGCCAGCTCTTCCTCAAAGCAGCGGAACATCAGAGAAAAGTCATTCTGGATCGATGCAGGGCGAGGGACGCCGAGTTTGTCGCACGCGTTGCAGAACAGAGAGACCCCTAGAGATGACTCATTGGAGAGACCCCAGGCCTTGATCAGACCTTTGTCGAACAAAGCCTTGATGCCCATAACTTGGGACTCAATGTGCTCTTGTGTCGGGGCATCTTCAGGACGTTCATCTGCGGTCCTGTATCTTCTCTTTCCGAATGCGGGACAGTACCGTGCTGGCCAATGGATCTGGTAGAGATCTATGTACTCGCACTTGAGTCTTCTCAGAGAGGCCAGACACGCATCCATCATCTGTTCTGGGGTGGTCTCGATCGGTCTCTCCTCCCCATCTTTCTTAGGGGGGTCGCTGCGGAGCTGGTCTAACTTCGCGAACGGGCCTCCTCTGGCTGCAAACATCTTTGCGTTGCCAGCAACTTTGGTGGCAATGTAAAGACGGGACCTGTCTAGCTTGCCCTCTTTGACCCTCGTTTCAATCCACTTCCCCACGAGCTCCTCTGTCCTGGTGATCCACTCAGCCCTGACAGGCACGGGGTACATCTCGGCAGTGTCGATGATGTTGACACCCAATTTGACGCCCTCGTCCAGCTGGGCGAAGGTCTCTTCCTCTGTGTTGAAAGAGCCTGCAGGGGAACAGGGGGAACAAGAGAGGAATTTATGCACAAGAAGGCGACAGACTACAGCAGACAGAAGACATACGGGGGCGACAACGGACACGCATGCACATACACACACCCACACAGACGCATGTGCGGAGTCACCTAAAGAGAGAGAGAGAGCGAGACGGACAGGTCAGAAAAGCAGACAACGAGCAGGCAGGTAGGCACGCAGTCAGACAGGTAGACTCCCTGTGTGCTCTCCCTTCCCTTCCTTCTGCTTTCTATTTTTGACCCATTGGACAGAGGTACGAAGGAGCTTATCTTCCACTGAGACCTCGGTGCGTGAGTGTGTGATAAGGGCTTTTTCAGTCAGACAGGAATGCATCAAGAGCAAAGGCAGGGTCAGGAACAGAAATACGGAGACATGCGACCGGATGCGTAGATAAGTAAAGGACGTGGCACGAACTGGCGGAGACAGGAGGCGGAGGCACAGGAGAGACGGAGATATAAAGAGCGGCAGGCACAGAGCCATTGAAGAAGAGAGGGAAATGCATTGACAAGGCTCGTCCACAGAGGAGAGCACAGGTCGGAAAAGGCGAGCAGGCTCCGACCCCATGTCATGGTTCCCAAGCAGACGTCAGACACCTGCACGGACGGAGGAGACGGAGAGAAATTCTATCTGGCTAAGTTCAGATGCAGCCAGCGAGGCAGGTGGATACTCGACAGGTGACAGCGAAGGGCTGAATCCGAAAGAGCCAAACCACTGAAGAGAGAGCACTGACCTTCCATCCCGTGTTCCCAAAGTCGTTGTACTTCATTTTGGGGTTGTGAATTGGCCACTTCCCGTCTCCGTTGGCAGAGGACATCGCGACGATGGATTTGAATGCTGCGGCAAGAGAGAAAACGAGATGGATCGAAACAAATGCTTTCTTTGCGAACCCAAGAGATGTGCTCTGAGGAAGTGGGGGCATGAGACAGTTGCAGTCGTATCTGCAATGCTGGAGTAAACCACTCGAAGAGGTTCAGTCTGAGCTGAGGAGAAGGTGGTTGAGGTGAATCTCAGAGGAACGACAGCTGGAACTTCAAACAAACTCACGCCAAGGCGGCGAAACACTTTAGGCCCTCTCTTCTTCTAACGCACTCACGCATTGACATTCTAGTTTCAATTCAGGTGCCAAGACGCTGAAGGAGACCGTCGTGGGATCTTCAGCCTGAATTGCTGCAAGACGCTCTCGAATTAACTCTTCCTAGACGAGACGGCGCGTGCGTCAGAGGAGACGGGGGCGTGGAGACGGAGACGGAATTCAATCAACTCGCCCTCCATGCAGGCGTAGACGGACGCGAAACCGCGCAGGAAGACGAAAGGAGAGAGTCTGAGTCAGAGTTGTCTGCAGGACACCTTTTGAACCAAGAGTGTCTATTGTGCAATTGCTGTCAAGAAGATACATAAGCAGCTACAGAGTCAGACGCTTGCAAGGGAATCTACTCCTGCACACCTCGGGACGGTGTTCGGAACTCCCCAAAACAGTAGCGCACCATGACTACCACTTTCACTCGTTCCTCCATCCGTGTGACCAAACACGGGGGTGCCGATGTCCTCTCGCTCTTCAAGGGCGAGACAGTCATGGTGGCCCCTCCCCTTCTTCCCTCTCAGGTTCTTGTCCAGCACGAGAAGGCAGGTGTGAACATGATAGACACCTACTACAGGAAGGGCCTGTACCCTCTGAGGGGATCCGGCTTCCCCTTCATTCCAGGCACAGAGGGGGCGGGGGTGGTGGTGGCTGCTGGTGAGAGCGAAGAGGCCCAGCGTCTGCTGAACAAGTCCGTCGTATTTTTCTCCTGTCTCCCAGACGAGGGAGGGTACACCACGGCCGCAGTGCACAACGCCAACGAAGTCACGGAGGTCCCCAAGGACGTCCCGAGTGAGCTTGCCACCGTCGTGTGCGGGATCCAGGGCCTCACTGCTCACTATCTGGTTGAGACAGCGATGCCTCCCGTCTCGCCCCAAACAAAGGCCGTGCTGCTCAACGCTGCAGCCGGGGGTACCGGACTTTTGTTGGCCCAAATGTGCAAAATTCGAGGGGCAGAGAAGGTGATTGGTATCTGCTCAGGTACCGAGAAGGCCAAATTGGCAGTGGAGGTTGGGGGTGTGGATGTGGTGATTGACCGTTCAGAGGTCAAGGAGGGGTGGGTGGAGGCAGTCAAGCAGGCAGCACCGGGGGGTGTTGACGTATTCTACGATTCTGCAGGAGCAAGTACCTTCGCTACCCCCGGTGCGCTCTCCGTTCTCCGACCTCGAGGCAGCCTGATCACATTCGGTAACAGCTCTGGGCCCGCCCCGGCCATTGAGCCTTTGAAGTTGACAGCGCAGGGTTCCATCTCCCTCCAACGACCGAAGCTGAACGATTTCGTTGCAGACCCCGTGGAACGGAAGAGACGTATCGATGAGATGATTGGTCTAGCCAAAGATGGCAAGATCAAAACACTCATATCTATCATGCCACTCTCGAAGGCAGCAGAGGCGCAGGTGTTGTTGGAGAGTGGGCAGACGAAGGGAAAATTGCTTTTGGATTGCACCGTGGTGGAGTAGAGGTGCATGGGGTGGAGAGATATCTTTCCTTTTGCGTTGAGGGTTTTTATTGAGTTTCAGAAGAACGTGAAGAACGGCCACTGAAAGTTTGTTGCCCGCGCTTTGTCAGAATGACGATGAGAGAAGCAGAAAAGACACGTGGTCGCGCAAACGAAGGAACACGTGATGCATTGTGAGTTGCTTGCACGAGAAAGAAGAGCGTGGTGTTTGCATATTTACCTTCCACGCAAATTGACTCTGTGCATGCAATCTGAGATCGAGTTGAGGATCGCGAAAGACAAGGGGCGGATGGAAAGGAGCGAAAGCGCAAGAAAGGTGGGCAAGGTTAAATAATTTAATTCAGAGGATCGAAAGGTGTCAGTCAAGCTTGTTCGCTCTGACACTTTTGACCATGCATGCATGTCTGATCGGATTTCGACCACCCGAGGCTCCCTTATGTCTGTGTGTCTGCATGTCCGACAGGAAGGAAGGAAGGAAGGAAGGAAAGAAAAATAAAGAAAGTCCGTCTGTCTGTCTGTCTGTCTGTCTGTCTGTCTTTGTTTCTTTTTGTCTGTTGTGTTCATGAAGAAAAGGAGGGAGAAGAAGAAGAAACATATAGTCTGTCTGTCTGTCTGTCTGTCTGTCTGTCTGTCTGCATCGACACGAGCTTCCTGTACACGTGTCGATCCCTGCTAAAGAAAAAAAAGAAAGAAGGCCCACCTTGCCTTCTTCATACTGTCCTGTTCTCTGTCTGACTGTGCCCGTCTCTCTCTCTCTCTTTCTCCTTTCCTCCTAACTTCCCTTCTTCGCTCTCTTCCTCCATCCCTTCGTCTTCTTCCCCCTGTCTGCACATTCGCATGATCTTGTGTCCAGTCGTTCGAATGAAGTCTTTGGTTTTTCAACGGCCGCAAATTGAACGGTGAAATACGGCGAACGTGAAGACTTTTGCTTGTAGAGTCGTCACCAGACTAATAGAGTCATTACGGAGACTCTTGGGGACAGACCATGTCTTGGAAAGTCAAGCTGATTACGCTGGTGCACGGGACGCTAGGGTTGGACACTAAAGTTTTAAAGTTTTTTTTTGTTAAAGTTTTTTTTTTGCCCTTTAGACTTTATTTTAAAAAAATATTTTTCAATCAGTTTTTGAGTAGATCGTTAATTAAGTCAGTCATAAGTTAGACTCATAACTAAACTAATCAACTAGCCTACATAGAAGATGGCACAAGCTTAGTCTCTTTAAGTTGAAATTTATGTTCACATTGAAAACAATCATCAGCGAGATCGATCGGATCTAGCATCGGAAGAAAAGTGATCGGATGACATCACGGATCAAAAGTTCGGATGTACTTACACCGGGAAGTAAACACTCGCAATCATTAGAATCAATGGATTTCAGATCAGGTATGCAACGCAGGAATTCCCTTTCATCCAGCAACTTGACACAAGAATGCGCCTAAGAACGCACATAAAGAAAGTCTATGTATGAAGCCATCAAGAGATCGAATTCAAGAATCATGTACACAGAGTTTGTGCTCGCGATATTCATCAAACACATGGCAAGGAGTCCAGCGATTGAGGAGTACTACATAGATTTTCTGCATGCGATAGGCGATCAACACAAATGCACACAACATGAACGAACTCGACTTTGCCTT
>JAHBMJ010001600.1:0-27500 GCA_018398765.1 Chromera velia
TGCTGTGCACCCTCTTTCAGAAAAGTAGATTATCTGCCAGACAGACTAAATCATGGTCTGCACAAAAGATAGAAAGGAGGGAAAGGAACACACTGAAGACCATTGGCATGAGGAACAGCCTCAAAGAGGAACAGCCATGGGCTTGGCATGAGGGAGACTGACTGACCGGCAGAAAAGCCCTCAACCAAAAGAGCGTGGCTGTGATTTCTCCTGTGTGCCCGGTGCTCCGAAGGGTGACAGGGGGGCCAAGGTCAAAATACTGGGCATGAATCAGGTCGAGCAAAAACATCCGATCGAGGGAACCCCTCCCCTTCACGTTGTTCCGCGAGCTTAACTCAACCGTCAAAAATTCTTTCTCTTCCATCAACTGGTCTAACAAATAAACTTCGTCTCCTCTCTCTTCCAACATCAAACTAACGTGTGCAGATTCGCAAGACTGAGAAACACTGTGACTTTATGCTTTACCAAGCTCGGCACTTATATATTCTGCAATGAGAGAATCGACAGCAGCGCAAGCGTCGTTGATGCACTGTGTATAGGCCTCAACGTTTGCTGCAAAGAAATCGTTCATCTGTCTTTTCAAGGTCTCCTTTACTAAATTGGCAAATCCCATGGCTATCTTCAAATGCCCCTCTGTGTCTGGCTGAACAGCTTTCCACTGAGCAGCATTTTTGAGCACATCCATCTGAGTCTTCAAGACTGTAGAGAAAGAGGTGCCTTGCATCAGATGAATTTTATGAGATGTTTGTAGCTTTACCCTGAAAGTACTTGTAAGCGCTTCTATTCTGGAGACCAACCAATCAAAACAAAGAAGAGAAGAGACCGATCAATCAACCTGTCAGTCCTGCATATGTAGTGATGTTTTCGAACAGTCACTTCCGAACAGATGTTCGAATGCTCCAAAGCTTATGTGGAAACGACGTGGTCGAACGTGCAAGTGAACATGTTCGGATCTACTTTCGAACAGGAGGCAAAAACATTTCAGAACAGATATGGTGTGGATAAGAACACTGTTCGGATCCGCGCATACGGAAAAGCACAATTTTTCCGCGGATCAATTTTTCCGCGGATCCGCGGAAAAGTGCAATTTTTCTGCTATGGGACCTGGGATTAGGTATTAGGTATTAAGGGGGGGTATGGGAGCATCCGCCCGTCCGGTGCATCACCTTAATTCATGCATGTCTGACTTTTTTTGTTCCAGGCAGGCATGATTCGCCTCGTTTCACATGTATAGTTTACAGTTTGGTCGGGGTGCGCCTGTGCGCCGCGGGTATATATACGCCAATCTTCTTATCTTATATACCAAACATGGCCAGCCCCCCCACTATAGCATGCATTCCTTATATCGCCTCTCCGGGCGTGTGTTGGATAGCGTGCATGGTTGCATGCATGCATGAAATCGATGCGTACATATATATAATACGCATGCATATATATGTATATATATATATATAGCTAGAGCTAAAGGCTCGATCTATGTGCAGATTCACCTTTCGTCACTGTGCTTCCATTCTATATACATCAATGATTAAAGAACGCTTGAAGAATGGACTTCTCACTTGAGCATTGTAGAGTCGCGCAAGATGCAATGAGGGAGTACACTTTCTTCTTTCCCTTCTCTTTGTCTCGATCCAGTCTGAATACATGAAAGCCTCAAACGGAGCTTCTCATTACTCTCCTTTTCCTTCCAAGTTTGCAGAGAGCACTTAGAGTTTCCAAATGCAGAAACAGTCAGGTGAGTGCTCACCGTTCCTCCCACACTGATCACTTGACCTTCTCTCATGCACGTATGTATCCATGCATGCGTTCCCCTCAAATACAGAGACTGCATGAACGTTGAAAGGTTACTTGCATGAACAGAGTGTGCGTACTCCAGCACACCTATACACCTGCATAACTGCAGCCCGCGAGCCGTCGGGACGACAGGCCTACTTACAGGGGGAGGTACAGCGTCTGGTGGCGTCCCTGAAGGAGATAGAGACTTCGACTCAAAATGAAAAGAGCCACATCCCAGGCGACCCCTCTGTGTCCTCCCAGATCCACATGTTCATGCAGACCATGAACCAGCTGGGCTGTCTGCACGCTCAGATGGGCCAGTACCAAACTTCCTACGACTATTTCAGGACGGTCCTTAGGAGCGTGTACGCATCCCAGCCCTCCTCCCTGTCGGAGGCGGACCTCTCTTCTGTCCATCTGAACGTGACCTCCGTGCTGCTCCGGAATGGGAGGTGAGTCCAGTTCATCAAAACGCTCGTGGAATTTTACTACTTGTGCGTACAGTAATGCGTGCAGAGCTTGTCACAGACGTATGAAAAGTGTCCCATTTTTGGCTCACCTGAATCTGCCTATATACCTCCCTGTACCTGCCTACCTGCCTGCCTGCCCCTGCCCCACCTACCTGCTGAGCAGCAAGAGGGTCTTCTTATCGAGTAGAAGAAGCTACGCTTTTATGCCGGCTTTCAGATGCTGGACGTAGGAATTTGAACTACGGAAGAGAATATGGCGTGAAATGGCATCCGAGGAGAAGTGAGTGTGTATGGCATTCATCCTTGCGTCGGTAGTTCTTTGCCCCTTGCAAGATCTGCTCCAGTGTGTAAAGGTATGCAGGCACGCTTTCGTACGTGTGGGGTGTCCTTATGAGCTGTGAGCATTTGTGCGCAGGTTTCGAGATGCTCTGCACCACTCTCTGGCTGCGTATTCGTTCGCACACAAGTGTGTCTGCTCGGCTGCGGGGCTCTTCCCGTCGTCGGGGGAAGGTGCCGTCACAGAGGGGAGGGAGGCGAGCGGTGTGGAGTCTGTGCGGAGACTCGCGTGTTCGTTCTTCCTAGTGGCAGCGTGCTTCGAGGCCTTGAGCGACTTGCATCACACACAGGAGGTGATTGACGATGCGATTGGAATTTTGGGGAGGGAGACGTGGGAGGCGGAGTCGAAACAACTAGCGCCGGGGGTGTGGAAAGAATTAAAGAGGGGAAGAAAGGTCAGCCTTTCTCTCTCTCTCTCTCTCTCTCTCTCTCTCTCTCTCTCTGTGTGTGTGTGTGTGTGTGTGTGTGTGTGTGTGTGCGTGTGTGTGTGTTTGCCGCGCGCACTTGAGGGGAGCGGAGTCGTTTCCACGCTCTTGGGGGTTGTGACAATTGAGACGACCCCTCACGGTTGCATGGGGTCTCTTGCCGTTTCGTATAGTCAGTGCCAGACAGAGCCCTAGACTTATTTACTTACTTAGGGGTTTTGTCGATACTAGGCGGTTTGTTTCGTTGGATCTGCATCGGGACTTACATATCGAACAGGCGTCCTCCCTCCCGAAAAAGATCCATTCTCTGACCTTTTGCTTCTTCTTTATTTCGATCTGCACTGTTCCCTTCATTCTCTCCCTCAAATTGGATGGATGCAGCTGCCCCTGCCGACGCTCAGTCCTCTGGTGGCTTCTGCTGAGGTTTCCCCCCGGACAGGCTCTGCACCCCTGAAGGTTCAACGGAATCAGAAAGGCGGGGGGATCAGGGCGCTCCACTCCCCGGAGTTCCGACACACCGCGCAGTTGATGGCGTCCTCCCAGAGCCTGGTGCGTCTCTTCGCTCGGGAGTCTCCTGACCGTCTGCCTCTGATGGATGGTCCGGAGATCAATTCGTTCGACGCGGTCATTCTCGACACACCAAATGGTCTCGAGCGAATGAGGGTCTCGAAGGTTGGTGCATCAGAGCTCTCCTCCCGACTGCTTCTACCCCCAGGGGTGGTGTCTGTGTTGGTGGCCTCCGTCGACTCTGGCCGGGGCACTGGCAGGGAGAAGGAGAAGAGCCCCGGGAGGGCGCTCTCTCTCAGGGCTCTGTGTCAACAGCTTCCAGGTCTCTCTGCAGAACATGTAGCCAGACTGCTGAGGAAGGAACCGAAAGGGGCAGAGACAAAGACGGTGGGTGAGTGATTCCAGAATCTCTTTTTCTTTTTTCGTTGCCTTTTGGAAGGCAAACAAAAAACAACAAAGTAGCAGTGTGTTCCATCTGCCTGTCGCCTTCCAGTAGATCACCCTATTTTTCCGCGTTCATTTTTCGCGGTCATCTCTTCCATCAATGCATCTGATTCTTTCTTCCATGCACTCTTTGACTTGGCTGTCTTTTTTTCTCTTTCTGCCCTACAGGACTCTGCGGGCCCCTTTTCGTTCTCTTGCCTCTACGCACGGAGCCTGACTGGGAGAGAGACGGCCCCCAAACAAAACACACTGAGGAACGTGCAGAGCGAGGCTGTGACAAAGAGCCCCTCCCCTCCAAGGTCTCCCCCCCGCCCCCTGGTGATGGAGAGCCCTGCAGGGTCCCCGACTCGGACGGGCAGGCAGAGGGGACGGGGGGGACAGAGGATGTGTCTGACCTGCACGGCCCCAGACCTGCGTGCCACCTACCGACGGGGGAACCAGAGAGAGAGCCCCGGCCGGAGATACCCAGAGAGGGGGGATGAGGGTTCGTGGGGTGAGGGGGAAAGAGAGTCTCTGTGGCAACAGAATCCCAACAGCATGTCTCAACGCTCAAAGGTCATTCAGTGGATTTTGAGAGAGGGGGAGCTTCCTCTGCCTGGGCCTCTGGAGGATGCGAATGAGGAAGCGATTGCTTTGAGGGAAGTTTTATCGGAGTGCAGAGCCATTGCACTCCAGTGGAGAGTGGGTCATCAGATAGCCAAAAAGGCGTTGCAAGAGAGAGAGGAAGAGGACGCGTTGGTGTTCAGGGAAAGAGGGGGGGACAACGATGACGTCAGGGGGGGGGGATCGTGGAGTGTTCCAGAGGGAATCGATAAGATGTCTGTGTCCACACTCAGAAGACTGGTCAGTCAGTCAGTCAGTCAGTCAGGCAGGCAGGCAGGCAGGCAGGCAGGCAGGCTTTTCTCTCTATTTTGTGTCTTTTTGCTTTTGCCCTAGCTCTTTTTCCCCCTCCCGACTGTTGTTCCTCCTGCATTGCGTGGATGAGACGTGCGCCTCGATCAGAGAATGCGTTTACTTTCATACAGAATTCTTTTTCTGTATATATATGTATATGTATAGTATGACACATTTCTTCCTGCATTACGTGGATGAGACGTGCGCCTCGATCAGAGAATGCGTTTACTTTCATACAGAATTCTTTTTCTGTATATATATGTATATGTATAGTATGACACATTTCTTCCTGCATTACGTGGATGAGACGTGCACCTCGATCAGAGAAAGGAGTCTGGGCACTTCATGTCATCAGAAAGGAGTTACTGTATAAGTATTTCTATTTAGGATGGAAGGGAAGTGCATATCCCTCCCTCCCTCCCTCCCTCCCTCCCTCCCATCGGACGTTGGCTGGGAACTCGCGCAGACAGGTGACGAAGGCCTGCGCTGGACTGTGAAAATACGAACTCTTGCTTGTCATGTGTCTATGCTGGTAGCTAAAATCTCTAACAAGCTAGGTTGAATACATACGTGTACGTATGCAGGTGATGAAAGCCTGGAGAGACAATGCTCATTGGAAAAAGGAAGCTGAGGAACACCGAAGCAGAGCAGAGAGGGCAGAAAAGGGACGTCTGGCTGCAGACACTGCTCTTCAGGAGGTCAGCCGGTACCGAATATGTCGACGCATGCAGCGGCACATACACTCCTCAATAATATATTAACGAAGGTGCAGCGCTGTTTGGGAGGGAAGTTGACGTCTTGCGGAGGAACACCGCACTTTTGACCTTCCTCTGCTTAGTTCCTTCCATTCTGTCCTTTTCTCCCTCAGTCTGTATCACTCGCCGACTCGCTCGCTCTACTGACGGTCAACTTCATGCACATCTTCCTTCCTTCCTTCTGCAGCTTCAGACCACCAGCGCTGCCCAAAAGAACGAGTTGGAGTTTGCACAATACGAAGTCGCAAAGTACGCAGAGGACGCGGTGCAGCAGAGAGCAGAGCTCGCGGACTCCCTGGCGAGGGTGTCGGAACTCAACGCGGCTCTCCAAGAGGCCAGACAGGACGGGGAGGCAGCCAAACAAGAGGTACGTCGGCATTTATTTTCATACATACAGAAAAAAAAAAAGAGGCCAGACAGGACGGGGAGGCAGCCAAACAAGAGGTACGTCGGCAGCTAGACTGTATGAATAGCATTGCTGCAGAGAAAACAGACACGTGGTCTTCGCAGCTGGCTGCGCTACCGAAAAGCTTCTGTGTCAAACACCTTCGCGAAAGAGCGTCCTACAAAGAAGGGAATGAAGCAATTTATCTGTTGTCACCTTTGTCCTGTCATTATTCTGTCTGTTTTTGAGCATGACGGTTAAGAAATCTTTCTCTACATTCTATCTCTCATGCGGGAGAGTGCATCTTAGCGGCTATATTGCTTTGACTTCGCACCTGCATGTTTGACTTTTTGCAAGCGCATTTTTGCTCGTGCTCACATGCTTGCATTGAATTAAATGTATTTCACTATCCTGACTGCAGCTCCTTTCTCTTTTAATTCTTCCCCTTTCTCTTAAACAAAAAAAAATGTATCCCACTATCCTGACTGCAGCTCCTTTCTGAGCTTTCAGAACTCCGATCTCGCTTTGAGAAGGCGAGGGAGGAGATCAGAAAGGAACAGGCAGAGACCGACGAGAAGGCAAAGGAGGCAGCCCAAATGAAAGCCGCGAGAGATGTGGCAGTGGAACAGACCGATGAGGTCAGTCAGAAGAAGCAAATTAGAAACAAAGAAGGAATTTTTTAGGATCGATCAGCGTGGAAGGAATTATTTGGCATGGTGATTACCATGAATTGCAAGGAAGCTTACCATTAACAGACCTATAACACCGGTCACTCAGGGTCCCGGGTGATAAAATCTCAAAAACACGTGCATGTGCACTTGTAATGATTCCTGTCGTAAAGGCGTTCTGCCCAGAGAAAATTGTTGTTTCCCTTCTAGTCCCGTCCCCTCCCTCTTTCAGGTCTCTCTTGATATTGTCGTGGCCTTTGTGCTGGTTGCTTCAACTGCAGTTGCACCCAAATGCCCTTCTGTCCCTGACGTATATTAATAGTGTTCTTAGTTGTTCTCAACTTTTTCCCCTTCCTTCTTGCAGCTGGCAAAGCAATTACGGGAGGAACGCGAGAAGCTGCGAGAGGTCCAAAAGTCGTTCGAGACCGCAGACTACCAGGCGTTCTCTTTGCAGACAGAACTAGAGGCCGCGAAGAAGGAAATTCAAACCCTCAAATCAGAAGTGGTTAGTAGCTAGCTAGGTTGGCAGTCAACACAAGATATATGTCTACTTGGATAGTGAAACAGTTCGACTGGTGTGCATGTTCTCACCGATCGAGTCGTGTATCTCGGTTTGCGATACGCGTCTGCTGCCAATTCGCTTCTATCCCCCATCTTTCTTTCCTGAAAGTGTCCGCCGAATGCTGATTGCTGCTAAAAGCAAAACAAGGAGACAAAATACATGCAGAATTTCGATCCAAAATTTTTTTCCCCTCCACTCCGATGCTTCTGCATGCAGGACAATGCCAACGCTGAGAAAGGGGAACTGACGAAGCAAGTCGAGGCTCTGTCTGCCAACGTGTCTCCCTCCGTCCAGCCAGAAAAGAGGGACGACGTAGAACAGGCGGGTTGGAATCCTCTGGCCGATATTGCAGAGCTGCCCGAGGGGAAGGAAGAGGAGAATCACGAAAAGGAACCCCGTGAAGGAGAGGGAGGAGGAGACGGTGCCAGTGAGGGGGGGGAGCAGAAAGAGCAAGAGGAGGATACAGGAGGAAGAGGATTTCTGGACGCATTCGGACCAGACCCCCCTCAAGAGACCTCCTCAGCCTCTCAAGAGGAGGAGGAGCCCACCTCTGCATCCGCTTCCTCTCGTCCTCTCATTCCGGTCCTTCCCCTCTTTCCCCTCATTGCTTTGTCTCCTCCAACACCCTCTGCTGCAGTCTCACACGACCGCAACAGCAGAAGACAACTTTCTCAGTGGGCAGATCCAAGAGCGTGTACAGATGGCAGCTCTGCAAGTTCCCGACGACACACACAATTCAATTTCAAACCACCAAGACCCATTCCCCCGGTCCTACTATCCACTCCCCGCTCCACCTGCACCGACAGAGACAGAGACAGAGACAGAGACAGAGACAGAGTGGGACCCTCTCCCCTCGATCTCCTCCTCAGTCCCCCAACCACCCGCCCTGCAGCCGCCACAGTCCACTCCAGCAGAGGAGCCAGAGCACCGAGGGACCTGCTTGAATCTGCAGCTGCCGTTCCACCAACAGCCTCTGTTCCTCTGAAGAAAATCGAAACCGCCCTGTACACCCCAAGCAGACTTCCGGGGCCGCCCAGAATTCCGGTCTCCAGAGTCTCCAAGACACGCCAAGAGCCCCGCACCACCACCTACATATCCTCCTCGACCTCTCGAGGCATGACTCTCTGGACTCCCCGCACAGAGACCCTCAGACTGCCTCAGGCTCTCGCAGGCACACCGAGGAGTCGACACTCTCCAGAAACAAAGGTTGCCGATGCAACACCGTTGATGCAGAGCAAGGGGACCCCCAGGTGGACTTCTTTGCGGGAGTCCTCGAGGGCCACCCCGACAGACTCTGTGTCTGTGCTGGTCCCGGAAGTGGACTGGATGAAGACTCGATACTAAGTAATTACTTACTGATGTTTCTCCGGTCTTAGCTCCCATCTGTACATCAACTAGTGAAATCTTTAAACACAAGTCGGCAGGCAAAGGGGTACAACCACTGGCAGGGCCGGCTGGCCGATAGACTACATGCTAGTGCCGGGCCGACAAATCCCAACCCTATATGCGTAGTCATATGCCCAGTCATATGCATTGAAGTGACAATATGAATTCCACTCAGTGGCATCTTTTTTATACTGACCTATTACTGGACCACACTACATCATTGGTCATATAGTTAGAGTTTATATACAATGCAAAGCCTACTATACATATATATCATATATGTATATATATATATATATATACATATAAATATAAATAAATAAATAAATAAATAATAATGATGATGATGAGGTGACTTAACCCGGCAGGCATCGTGACCTACTGGCCAAGGGCAGTCTATTCGACTCTATTGCATACAAGTATATGATACAACATGCATTGTTCACAACGTAGGCCTATATTTAAATTAAGCTATTATATTTACCCCAACCTAGACCAAAACTAGGACTAAAACAAATTATTATTAACACGTTTATGTTTTATTTCAAAATACTATAAGTCAGACGTTTGAATTCAACTTAGAAGACGGACACTTATACTTTTCTTTTTAGAAGGCTTTATTTTTAGCTTTATTTTAAGTTTACTAGCTTTGTTGTATCTAGTGTTCTACGCTACTAACGCTAGGTATATTATGCTGTTAGGAGTAACCACCGGCCCTTCTCAGAAAGCTTTTAGTTATCATCAAATTGGTAACCCAAACTTGGTAACTAGGGGGGTCTGAGGGGATTACCACTACCACGGTAATCTGGCTGTATTTGCCCACAAATGTGTTGCATCGAGATCTAATATAGGCTAGAATATAGGAGAAACGCATCTTTAAAAACTGTGTACGAGTAGAGTACGACGTAAAAAAGATCATTTTTAAACTTTTTTTGTCTAAATTGTTTCTATAATATCAAGAACTTGACTTTAACTTACATATACTTATACATATTTTTAGATATCAGAGGATTTTACAATAAATCTACCTTTGGTACTCGATTTACCCACTAATTTGTTTTACTTAAAAGAATAATTACCACTGTTTTAGTTACCGAAACAACGGTAATCAATATGACTCTGCACAATTACCATAACCATGAAAATGGTTACCGAGCGGCCTAACGGCCACCTCGGTAGCCAAACTAAGTTGGTTACTCCTAACAGCACAGTATAACGCTAGGTTGTACATATCTTGATTTTTTAACATAAACATGCGTGTGAAAAGCTTTTTGAAATTTTTCATAACAATTTTTTTCAAATTCTTTTTAAGACTATGGTTTTGAGGTCCATAATCAAGAATTCTTTTCTTCCATGTCTAGTTCCATGTGGCGAGTTTCAAGTTGTTCGTTCTTCCGTCCATTTACAAATTAACTGTGGGTATGGTTTGCCTGTCATACCGCGAGCCGTCTCGGCTTTAATTACATAAGCGCACGGACAGACAGGGAGAATGCATGTGCAAGAATTAATGTTCGCTTAGACTCTTTTCCTCTCTCACACACTGACGCAGGCACATATATACACTCACTCGCACACTCACACACGCAGGGAAGCCGTTTCGGCCGCGTCGCGTCAATTTTGCGATACCGTCACACTTTTCCTTTCCCTTCATTCAAGCTCAAGCAAGTCGATCGATCAGTCGACCGAGCAGCATCAGCACTTGTCATCGTGGTACATCCAGTTGTGCTGTTGGCCTCCTGGAGGAGCTTCCGCGTCTGCAGGAATATTCAATTAAATGGAGGAATGTGCGTTTTGCCGGTGCACTACCACACGTACAGAGTGCGGGAGACCCCCGCGGTCGGAAAAATCGGAGTCAGACTGAAAGCATGGACAAAAGGGGTGTGATCCCTTATCTTGCATCATCAGGAATGAAAAAACAAACAATGTGCATGGACAAAAGGCAGTCAAGCTGGATGCATTCAAGAGGTGTCTTTGTAGGCATGACTGGCCGAATGTTTGCGTGCAGATTCAGAGAGACATGGAGAGAATTTGACCATCATAGCGCAGGAGCAACTGAAGATTCGCGGGAAAAATACGGGTAGTGTGTTGAGAGATGGCAGAGGGCAGATGACAATCAAGTGAACGAGAGAAGATCAAAGAATGAGTCGGACTAAGCAGGACCGAAGAGAGGGTGTGGGAGAGAGCTGAACCACAAATGTAGGGTGGTGGGAAGAAGATCGAGAGAGCGAAGACACAGGACCAGTGAAGCGAACGGAGACTGGATCAGAGGAAGGACTTGAGAGAGGAAGGACGCACCAGCAAGAGGAACGAATGGACGAAGCCACAAAAGAGGGCCTCAAAAAGAGAAAACCAAACACAAACGTTCAGCCAGATAGACAACAGCCAGTGCATGACGAGACGAGGACGAGACGAGACGAGACGAGACGAGACGAGACCAGACGAGACGAGACGAGACGAGACGAGAGAAGGGAAAGGCGGGTTGCGAAAAAGAAGCCCAGGTGAGAGATCGATGTGTTGTGCCAAGCATGTACGTGTCAATGCAGACAGGTTACACATAGGGGTCTCCTCGTGGGAAGGAAGACCCTGGACGATAATGACCGCATGAATTCCTGGATTCTCGAAGAAAGGCATAAATGCCCTTTTCCTCCTTTCTCTTCATACTCACAAAAGTGCAGTCCAAGAAAGAAGAAGAAGAAGAAAAAGAGGAGGAGGAGGAGGCGGAGGAGGAAGACGAAAAGAAGAATTCTTATCACCAATCAAACAAGCATTGTGAAAATAAGTAAAGCACAGAGACGTGCAATGACTGACGTGCTGCGTTGTCGAGAGGAATTTTCTTTTCCTTTGCGCTGGAGAGCATGCTCAGAATGGCGAGTGCGATTGCAGATACCGTCAGTGTGGGTTTCCAGTCTGTGCCGAGAAGATTTAGGCAGATGTCTCCGTTCGTGTACACATGTGGATGTCTTGGGGCTGGTCTGAGGAAGTACACACTGGGGGGCACGAGGGGGTATTCGTCTGGGAAGACTACCTTCAGTTTGTACGTCTCTTTTTCGTACAGTGTCCCTTCCACCCCCTTGATCGTGATGATCCATGCGCGAAGATTGGAACCCACAGAGACACGACAGTTGGGAGGGGGGCTCTTGATGAACTCTTTCAGTTCCTGCAGGGAGAGGGGTGAGTGAAGGTGGGGGGGGGCACTATAGTCAACTTCCTGTCTCCGAGAAGGAGACGGGACTTCAGAATTCGGCATGTGTGACGCATTTGAGGGGCAGGTTCAGCTAGAACACGAAGGAAATCAGGCACATGGAAGAGAAAAGAGGGCGAGGATGCATCCATTCAGACGGCAGGCCACGCTTGGGTAGGTGTGGAGGGCCTTGAGAGAAAGGAGACGGACTTTCTGGATTCTGTAGTTGGGGTTCCCTGGTGTCCATTTGGCCTTCAGGTGGTTCGATGTGGCGTCTGCCTTCTTCTTCCCTCCCGATTTCTTCCCCACTCCCGGCAAGACGGCGAGTCTTCGTCGAAAGAGAGAGCCGTGAGCGCATCCCGATAGCCACACAAGAAGAAGAAGAGACACACTGTAGAGACACCGCATGGTGGTCCTCTCCTCTCCTCTCTTGATCCACCACACGCGTCCTAAAGGGAACCTCCAAGCATCTGAGATCAGTCGCAAAGACGTTCAATCTTCATCATGCTCTGTGTGAGAACAGTGGGCACTGGGCAGAACGAGGCTGGCGCTGGCGTGTAGGCACAGGAGGTGATCCGGCCCGGATCGCCCCGGAATTTAAGCGAAGCGGGGGGGCCGTCGTTCCAGGCCGGGCCCGACCATTCACCTGCAGGGCGCGCGGCCCGGCCGGGCCATTATATATAGCGGACCATTAATATGCTCGCACGGAGTAACAGCTTCGATAAAGGGGGTACTCAAAAACAATGCTGGTACGCAGCAGCGTCGCAGCTCGACAAGGGGAGAAACCGTTCGATCCGATAAACTCTTTAAGTCTGACTTCTCCATCTGTGTGTTTGAAGTAATTTGCAGTTGCTGTCGGAACAATGGCGGTCAGTTCTTGCCCTGTCCCTGTCTGTTGATCCGTTTCGTGACCTGAGCTCAATGAATTTGAACAGCTGCTTCCCCTCCCCCCCTCTTGTTTGCAGGATCGGTTCCTCATCAAGCCGTCTGTTCTTCCTTCAGAGTCAGTCGCCCTTCCGGCTTTCTCATAGACACTGCTTTCGACTTGCCAGAAATAACCCTCTAATGCCTGTCAATGTGTATTGAGAGTGAGTGTCTGTTCTGTCCTCGTGTGTGTGCAGCATGGCTCCTCCGGAGTCTACTCTGAAGAAGAAGGCCAGGGACGACTCTCTTCTCAAGCAGAAGCTCCAGGCCATCAAGGACAAGCGCGGCGCGTACGCCACTCGTCAGAAGGCCCTTGCCAAGAGGGGCTTCGCTTACGACAAGGAGTACAAGGCAGCTGCCCAGGAAGTCATCGATGCCAAGAGGTCAGTGGGTCAGTGGGTGCCTGCTTGAGAAGGTCTCATTCAGCCTGTCTCGCTCTGCTCTCCCTCCAATGCCCCTTGTTTTTTATCCCTATTTGTCCCTCCCTCCCTGGGTCTGCAGAGCTGCTCGTGCCAGCGGTGGATTCTACCGTGAGGCCGAGCCCAAGGTCATCTTCGCCATCCGCATCAAGGGTATCAACAAGATCGCGCCCAAGCCCAAGAAGGTGCTCCAGCTGTTCAGACTCAGACAGATCCACAACGGAGTCTTCATCAAGGTGGGTTGGCCAGCCTGTCAGGTGATTGAATTTGCGTAGCTCTATGTCTGAGAAGGTCAATTTGAGGTAGCGACAAAAATCGAACGGACCAGAGCCCAGTGGCCGGGGTGGTGGTGGCGGGTGAAAAGAGACGTCTTTGTCGGATTGGGAGGCCAGCTTTTCGCTCCTGTGCTGATTCACGCGAGAAGAGGAGAGAAAAGGGCTTACAGGCACCGAGGAGGTGAATGGAATGAAGCGGAGGAGGAAGGGGACGGAGTGAGAGGGGGTGGAGACGATGTGACGTGTTTTTTTTTTTCTGGAGATCAGTATCTGCACTCAAGTAGAACGATTGGAGAAGTGTGGTAATTGTTCCAATATTCACGTCTTTCTTTGATTGGCACAGTCACGAACTGGAGTTGTTGGTACTGACTGCATTGATTGAACGTGCGATTTGCAGGTGAACACTGCCACCAAGCAGATGCTCAAGCTTATCGAGCCCTTCATCGCCTACGGGTAAGGAGCAGAGGAAGATTGGGCATTTGGGGGGACAGAGAACGGGGGGGAGGTGTGGCGATCGTCTTGTTTTCTAAGGAGACCCCTACACTTCCTTTTTTTTCGATGCTTTGTGCGTCGCAAAGTGGAAGGGGCGACGAATTCCGTGAGGCCAAGCACACGTTTTTTCATTTCTGATTTTTTGTTCTTGCAGATACCCCAGCCTCTCCACCGTCCGCCAGCTCCTCTACAAGCGTGGCTTCGGTGAGTGACGCACGCAAACAGAAGCGGAATGGAGAAGTGGCGAGAGAATGAGGAATAAGGCGACAGGCCTGACTGGTGCCGTTCATTTTTCTCTCAGTTCGTTTTTTCTTCCCGTCTTCTTCCCTCCAGAAGAAGCTGTACCCTTCTGTCGCACTTCTGGTCCTTCGGTGGCTTCGTCTCACATGTCCCCCTGTGGTTACGTGCTTTCCGGAAGGTTTCTGTCTTTTTTTTTGTGCAACTCGCGCGGTTTTGTGTGGATGTTTCTCTCTTTCAGGCAAGGTGAACAAGCAGCGCATCCCTCTCCGTGACAACACCACCATCGCCGATAACCTCGGCAAGGTCAGTCTTCCTTCCTAGCCTCTCTGTTTGGTTGTTTGTTGTTTGTTTATGTTTGTCTTTGTATGCATGTGTGTTTGCCGTCAAGCCATACAACTGGGAGTTGGGATGACGACAGGGACTGCTACACCGAAGAGGGGCATCCGGTCAGGGAGGGCTTTGTGGGCAATCCGGAATCTCGGAAAGACGCAGGGAGGACCCAGAGAAGCTGCCTGTCTTTGTGAGCGGAGGAGAGGTGAAGGTTCCTGCTCTGGGACGGACGGGAAGAGAATGAGGAGACGGTACTGACCTTGAGAGGGCTACCTAAGGTGCCTTTCTTGGAGTTGGCTTGCAATCCGGGTGATGGCAATGATTTCTGAGGGGTCTCCCGCAGCTTCTGTTTTGGCTTTTGGTTTTGCAGGATCAAGCCTGCCCTGCCTTAGAGCGTTTGTTTTTCTGCGGTAGCAGCCGGGCAGGGAGAGGACAAAATGGAATCGGGGGGACTAATGGCACCGGAGGAGGGGGGGGGGGAACTATGTGTCTGTTGGAAGTTGAAGATGAGGGGGGAAGACCAGATGACTTAGTGGTGGCTCCTGGACCTTATCTATATAGATTTTCAAGCACATGCCATTCTCTGGAGCTCTTCTCTTCATATCCATCCCATTCTCTGGAGCTCTTCTCTTCAGGTCCATGCCATTCTCTGGAGCTCTTCTCTTCATATCCATGCCATTCCCTGGAGCTCTTCTCTTCATATCCATGCCATTCCCTGTCTGCACATCTCTGATTGACACCTCTTATTTTCAGTCCCTCTGTGTGTTCTCCCTTCTTTGCCGCCACCATCTGCCCGACCCTCTCCTTCCGCCTGCTCCCCCCGCTTTTTCTATTCCCTCCTGTCCACCCTGGTTTGCCTGTTTCTGTCCTTCTTTGCTTATTTGTGTTTTGCTCCCTGTGGTCTTTCTCCTGGGATTTCCTGTCGGGTGTCTTCTTCTGCTGTCTTTCGATCCGTCTGTTCATCCTCCTCCTCCTTTTGGTCCCTCACACTCTCTTTCCGTTATCTCCCCGCCCCTTACATGCTTATCCCCTTGGTTTGTCTGAAGACTCCTGCCTTCTTTGTCCTTCCGGTGCCTTTCTGTTGCTTCGACACGTCCGCTTGCTCCTGATTCCTGCGTCTTCGTCACCTTTTTTCTCTTCTTACATGCTTTGCCCGCCTTTTCCCACCGTCTGTCGCCCGCCCACATTCTTTTCGCGCAGTTTTCGCCCTATCCCCTTGTATCTCTCCCCTGACTGGAGCGGTATCTTCCTTCCAAAGCCTCTGTGCTTTCCCTGTCCTCTCATTTTTTTATTTTTTTTCCTTTTCCATCCGCTGCCCCAACCGCATGCACCCGCCTCGCATTTCCCTGAGCGTCGTTTTCTGTTGTCTTCTTGCTCTGTCCCTGCTATTTCTCCTCATTTTGTATCCATCTGTTCTTTTCTGCTGCTGTCTGTTCCCGGCTCACACATGAGTGTGTCTATCGATGCACCCCTCCATTCACCTTTCCCTGTCCACTTGCAGTGCGGCATTGAGGGTATGGAGGATCTCGTCCACGAGATTGTCACCTGCGGCCCCCACTTCAAGGAGGCCACCAACTTCCTCTGGCCCTTCAAGCTGAACCCCCCCAAGGGAGGGTATGTCTCCAAGAGACACGGATACAACGAGATCAGAGGGGGAGACTGGGGCAACCGCGAGGATCTGATCAACCAGATGGTCAAGAAGATGAACTAAGCAGCGCGCGGTTTGGTTCAGTGGATGGAGGGCGTGGCATGTTGAGGAAGGAGAGGGGAAATGTGGGGTGGTTGAAGTTATTTAATCAGTAGTTGAGCCCTGCAAACTCCTGCAGTTTCTCGTGCTTCCGTTTCGGAAGTCAGAAACAACTTTCCTTCCTTATGGCCAAAGATACTTTCGACAGCTTCTGCAACAAAAAAAAATATACAGAAACGATCATATTATAATAGTTATTGGATGAAATAAAATGAATTGAAATGAGACTTGCGATTAATATTATGTTCTAGCTGTTCTTCCAGCGAAGTTTCATTTCAGTGAACACATGCACTAGTACATCATACACGTACTGTATGTCGATCATATCATAGTACATGAATAAGTTGAAGCTTAGCTATACGCACTATATTATAGCCTAGATCATAGCTATAGTCTATATACAATACATCAATCCTGTAGGGTTACATAATCACTTTTTTTAAAATGTTTTGTTACACATTGTTTTGTTACTAGTTTTATTACACATTTTAATAAAATTTTGATGAATGAATTAGTACACACTTTAGTGTGCAGTAATTCAAACTATTACTTTTAGGAATACATTAAGTACACACTTAATTTAGTGTGCATTGATTCAAACTATCACTTTTAGGAATGCATTCTTATACTTAGTCTTACACACTTAAATGTGACACTTTAGTGTGTATTAATTTTATGTTTCATTTTCATCTTCTTCTTCTTCTTCAGGATGGTTTGAAGGTACTGCTTTTGGAGCAATGGTGTCGTCAGTAACGCGGCAAAGAAAACTTTTGAGCACTGGAGGCAAGGGTAAAAAGAACAAAGACGGGAGTAGGGGGGATGCCGTGAGAGAGACGGTGGATTTGTCTAGAATTATTGTAGACTAATTGTTACACACTTTTATGTGTAACAAGGGGGGGGTCAGGGGTAATTGTTACACATTTAACTTTGTGTAATACTACAGGATTGGCCCTGGTGTACTAATATGCAGAATATATTACGTTTCATAGTATTACCTAGAGTATTACGCTAGCTAGAGTGTTGCCGTGTGTTGCAGTCTAGGTTGCAGTGTTGCGTAGAGTGCATAAAGTGTTTTAAAAAAAAGCTAGGCCGGACATGCTAGGAACAGACTTAAAACTTGAATGCTTCCCCTCCCATTACGCTAGCTAGATATTATATTGTATTAATTTGTATAAACTTTTTTAATGAAGTAAAAGTAGGTAACATAAAAAAGTTTATTTTTTACTTGTTATGTACAACTTGAACACTGTTAGTTAATTAATTGTAAGGTACATCGAGTCTGCTAGATTATAAGTTATTTCTTTAACTACTTTTTAGTTTTAGTTTGGGCTAGTAGTTTGGGCTGTAACAATTAATTTACCGATAGTAATTTACTAACAAATGACCGCCGGTCACCGATCTAGGCCACAAGCTATATAGACGTCGATTAATTGAAGAAAAAAAAATATTTAATTCTAGATTTAATTATTCCAAAACCCTTGTATATAAGCTTTATTTTTTCTTTCTTTATTAATGATGTATATAACTGTTGTTTGGCTCTTAATTGCACAAGCGTTAACGTAGTATAGACTCAACGACCAAACCAACGACGAGAGTGTCTGGATTTGGCGAGTTGATGAAGGAGGACGCTGTGGCCAGTGGCAAGCCGAACAAGCACTGGAGAGGCGCTCCCTGTACATGACTGAGTGCTCAAACGGGGACGGAGACGGAGACAGAAAATGAGATCGAAGGAGACGGAGACGGGGAAAGAGGGGACCGACTTCGAAAAGAAGAGGGGGGGGGGCTGAGGAAGTCCGGGGGGTGCGTACATCAACAATCAGGTTGGTAGTCAATGTCTTTTGGGGAGTAAAATTCGATGTGGTTCTGTCACGTGTTTCAGGGGAAGACAGGAAACAGTGCCAGGCCGGGAAGAAAGCAGAAATGAAGAAATGAAGAAAAGAAAGAATACAGAAGTGAAATGGACTGAAATGATTGTACAGGGATGACTTCAAGCACTCAATTGACTCGTGAGAGAGCGCTTTCAGCTTTCAATGTCTGCGCTTCTGGATGGATGGATGGATGGATGGATGGATGGATGAAATTCTTTCTCTTTCTTGTTGGACCGTCTCCGCTTTTGCCCTTGATTCTCCTCCACCCTCCTCCACGTTCGTGTGCTGATGGAAATTTGTAAGTTGGTCTGTGTGTTTCCCCTCAGTTTCTTCTGCCTTCCGGGAAGAGTCTGAGTTTGTCCGTTGAAGTCTGTCAACTTAAAGAAATGAGTTTCTGGGCCAAAAAGAAGAGCGCGGGACAAGCAAGGGAAGCGAGACGAGAGAGGAGGTTCATTCATTCTTTTATTCAACTTCTCTTTCACTTTCTCCTCGTCATTCTGCTCACAGATGAGCAAAACCGAATTAGGACCAAAAGATGAGAAAGAATTTGAGAGCCCCCTGCCTTCATGATCGCACGCATTGCCAATTCAGAGGAGATCCTCAAGGACCCCAGCACCCTCACCCCCCCCCTTCTCCGAGGAGTCAGAACCGTCATCACTCGCCTTCTGGAGATCTGAAGATTCGCTGAGAGCGTCTGCAATTGGATCAGAATGGGTAACGGGGTTTGACAATCTTCCAGTTTCCTTCTTCGTTCCTGTTCGTGTAGAAGGAGGTTGATTTGGTTGTACGGGTGCTTCTCCCGCGGGAGAGGACGATGGCGAAGGGGGAGAAGGAGAAGGATTCGGAGCTCCTGGCAAACCAGAAGCAGCCGCGGCGGCATCACCAACAGTCGCGGAAGCCGATGGCAAAGGGGAAGAAGGAGAAGGATTCGGAGCTCCTGGCAAACCAGAAGCAGCCGCGGCCGCATCACCAACAGTCGCGGAAGCCGATGGCGAAGGGGAAGAAGGAGAAGGATTCGGAGCTCCTGGCAAACCAGAAGCAGCTGCGGCGGCATCACCAACAGTCGCGGAAGCCGATGGCGAAGGGGAAGAAGGAGAAGGATTCGGAGCTCCTGACAATCCAGAAGCGGAAGCGGTAGCATGCCCCATTCCTGCATACAGACACCCAATACAGTCATATCTTCGGCTCGATGCAAATGCAGAAGCGCACCGCCATTGGGCTACAGAAAGAGAGACAAACAGAGGCACGAGGCTCGCAAGAGTCACTTCCATGCAGTTCTGTAAAAGCACCTTTCCTCCGTACATTGCAATGCAGTTGATCCGCCGTCTAATCGTGCCCCAAGGAGCTGTCAGTTGAATGCATTGGGACTTGAACTTTCACAGTTTGAACGAACAGGGCGGGTGATTTCATTGCAACTTTGGGGGGCCAATTGAAACCCCGGTTTTCACAGAGCGAGCAAGAGAAGTCTCGGTCATGCACTATGAAATCGGCCTCGCAACATCAAAAGGGCCGCGCGTGGCTTCGATAAAAAAAGTGAATGCGTGAATGACTGACCAGCTGCCCCGTAGAGGCGAAATCCCGGAGTCACGGAAAGGCGGTCTCGTTCTCGCTCTGCATTCGTTCTCCTTCGGGGACCTGGTACAGCTGTGCCGATTGATGGTGGGATCAGCGTTTGTTAGCACGTTTCAGCGAAGGTGCAAGCACAGGGAAACAGGGAGACCAAGCAGGAGACAGGAGCAGTTCACACAGTAAGCACGCAAGTCTGGTGCCAAAATTCCTTCACTGCTCACTGACCGTTCTCAGGGCGTGAGGGCAGCAGGTTGGCGATTCTGGGGAATCCTGTGATGTATTTGAGATAAGAAGCTCCGTTGCCATTGGCCTCCTGGCCTGGATAGTACATCCGATCGTTTCTCGCTTGGGCTGCTTCCTCCAACAGGGCGAGACGTTCCATGTAGCGCGTGTGATTCTCCACGAAACGCCTTCTCTCTTCTTCAGCTGCCAATCTTTTTTCAACCTCCCATTCTTCTTCCACCTCCTCATCTGAAGACTCCTCCTCGTATGCTCTCTTCATATTTGATGGGGAGACAAAGGAGGTATGCAGAGTCTGAGTTCAGAAATGTTTCGATGTATGTATTAATATAAGGATAGACGACACCGACGGCAGTGGACCTCAAATGGAATGACCACAGGAACACAGCCTTTGGACGTGAAGCAGACCGTTCGATCTGCAGAAGTCGAGGACGGAAACGAAACTCCGTTCTGACGAATCGACAGATAAGCGAGACCTTATTCATTCACCAGCACGTTGGCCTCGATCGCAACATCGAAAAGCGCACCGACCACTTCGATCCAAAATGTCAATGAGGGACTGACTCGATGTCTTGAAGCCCGCTGTCACCGACAAGCGCTCAATCTCTCTCTGTGCTGCCGTCCTCTGTGGATGCGCAGGGGAAAAGGAAGATAAGATCAGGAGACATGAACGCGTCATGCAGTAAGGGCGCAAACAGCTAGGCTTGTTCCAAAATCTTTTTCACTGCAGGACTGACTCCAGTTTGGATTCGAGTGCAGGATGTTCGCAATCTTTGCCTCAGAAGACATGTACTCTCGGTACGAAGCGCCGTTCCCGTTGTACTCATACCCGTGGTAAGCCTCCCTCTCTCTTCTCCCTTCCTCCAACAATTCCAGTCTCCTTCGTTTGATGTTTTCATTCTCATCCTGCCTCTGCCTGACGAAGTCCTCTTCCCTTCTCTTCTCCCTGTACCACGAGTCGTTAGAACAAAGAGACTCGCTGTCGCTCTCTTGAGTCTCCACAGGTCTTTCCATTCTGATGAATCGAACCCGTCTACGTGCTTTCGAGAGTCAAGGTCTCCTTGAGAGTCGTCTGGTTTTATTAATAGAACTGAATCTCTCTCTCTGCTCTATCTCAATTTGGTCAGCACACTCAATCCAATGAAAAGCCCGTCAGATCAATCGAGATGATGGAATGTCATTTCTCTGGGGCATTGCAGGACCAATGCAGGTGCACCAAGGTGGGATCTGACTGATTGATGTGCAATGATGTGCACGTGTTGCAAACTTGTGACGCGGAATCTGCGCCCGCAACACACTTAATTCACCCGGCCTGCAGGCTTTCGTGTTGCATTTGCATGCATTGCATGTATCGGTCATGCAGCTGCTCGCCAATCTGCATGGTGCACTCATGGTGCACTCCGATTGCACTCCGTGCATGGCAGACCGTGCATGCGAGTGGCCCGGAAAGCGAAATTATAACTTTGTATCATGCAGCCAGCTTTGGACGTACTCGGAGTATATACTCTCCGAGTTGCCAGCTGTCTGAGATGTTTTACACGATTGATTACAGAGAAGAAGCTCAATTGACTCGAAGAGGTGTTCGATTCTGAGCACCTCTTCTGCGCAGGCAGGTTCCAAAGATGTTGTCCGGATCTATGATTCCAAACAACACCTTACTGAGTCGTAGACAACGGAGTGCGTTGCCTGCTTTGTCCTTCTGAGACCATACCCAGCGCTTCACCATGCTGTTGCACAATTTCTGTTCCTTGACAGGGTTTCCTGCTTCAGGTATGGTAGAAGACCGCCCCCGATACCTGTTGGAGATCTTTTTGGGCATGTTGCTGACTTCTGAACGGCCTTGAAACAGTCTCTTGTCGTGTCCATGCCGCTTTGGGGTTGTTTCTGGAATCTAAAGGGGCGCCCCAATTTGCGCCGGTCAGTGGCTGGGGGGGAGGGCAATGTTCGACCCTCCACGGCAAAAGCATGTACTCGCGTTGCTTTGTGAGATTCGTGAGAGCCCTTCAAGTGAGGGAACGGCCGGCCCCTGGATTAATTTGACGGTAGGGACGAATCTCTGACGTGTCTGTACATGCAGTGTGAGAGAATGTGTCGATCGAGCTAGGGGAGCATGTACTGACTGATTGCGTGTGCCCGTGCGGACTTGAGAGATCAGGTCTGAGCACAACTATGCGCTCGTCGGAAGGGAGGTGTGTGCTCCTTCATCAATCAATCGATCGACGTGTTTGATCAACACAGAGAGGTGCAGACAGGCGAGACAGAAAGATCTCGGGGACATTGCAAGCAGACATCCATCGGCAGCATGACTCGATCAAGTTTTCTTCTGTGTGTACCTGTTTTCGATTTGGTTGTTTCAGCTGCCGGTATTCTTCTGGGTGCTGCTTGTCTTGTGCATGCATGGAGGGTCGGCTCTAGTGGGTCACACCTGCAGCGGTGAGAAGGCCAAAGGGGGCAAGAAGGGAAGTTCGACGTGCGCGCAGTGACTTCACCACAGTGACTGCATACACTTACTCATCATTTTCGATTCTCTTTTCCTCTTCCCCCTGCCGCCACACCGACCTGCTGTTGGTCAGCCCTCATCTATGTTTGTGCCCAGTCTGACGCCGTCTCTTCCCTCCTGCTTTCCTCTGTGTGTGCCTGCCTGTTTGTGTTGCAACGACCGGACCAACGACGAGAGCGTCTAGATTGGGCGAGTTGATGAAGGAGGACGCTGGGGCCAGTGGAGAGCCGAACGAGCACTGGAGAGGCGCTCCCTGTACATGACCGAGTGCTCAAACGGAGACGGTGAAGGAGAAGGAGACGGAAACTGAGAAGAAGAAGGAGGCGGAGACGGAGAGAGAAAGGACCGACTTCGAAAGGAATACTGAAAGGCAGTCGTGTCCGAGTGCCTTACTTTGAGAGCCAGGGTTACAACGAGATCAGAGGGGGCGAGCTCGGAAAGCGCGAGAATCTGAACAATCAGACAGTCAAGAAGATTCACTGGGCAGCGCGCGGTTTGATCCGGTGGAGAGCATGGCATGTTGTGGACGGAGACGTTGGGAAGGGGAATTGAGGGGCGCCAGATGGAGTCTATGGTTTATTACAATTGAGCCCTGAAGGCTCCAAAGCCTTTTTTGCTTCGCGTACGGCACTCTTTTCTTTCTTGTCTCTGACTTAGAGCTAGAAGCGGTGAAATCGACTGAAGTCAGCAGAGTGGATAGATGTCTGAATTTAAAGTTTCCAAGAAACTGCTTCTGTATAGGACCAGTGGTGTTTAAGCTGGAATGACTTGCGGTCTGAAGTTGTAGAGTTGTTTGCGAGATGTCGGAATAGACAATTTCTCATTTTCTGATAATTTTTATGAAACATCAATCATTCATATGCATTATTGTTTGTCAGTGTTTTGATTTTTTTTTGATTGATTGTTTGATGCAAAGCCATATATGTATACAGTCCCTTCGCAGTTGTTTGAGTGACAATCTAGTTGACTAGTCGATTGAACCTGATTCAGCCATATTCATATATACGTCGATCAGGGTGCACTATATAAAGAGATTAAAAAAAAAAAAATATACGTACATATTGTGCATGTGCACTATAAAAAGAAGTATATATACGTGATACACCCAACCAGTTGGGTGAGTGCCTCGGGGGGCATCAGTGGCTTGAATTAAGATCCCGCGCGTGTCTCGACCGTGCATGTTTATGCAAGTGCGCGCTGTTTCAGGGCCCCCAGGCTGGGCTGAGCTGCCCTTTGAGGCGAAATGTATATTGACTGACCTTGTTTCCTCAAATTAACCAACCGGATCCCCTGGGCATTGATTTGTACTAACTTTTTATTTACTGGTGCTAACTGGTGCCTACAGTAATGAACATATATATCTGTCTGAATTCCTAAAATTACTAACAATGTCAACCTACCTACATCTTTCCTTTATGCACTTCTAATGGGAGTCTCTATTTCCCACACGCACTCTGAAAGGCCTTTTCCTTAGAAAAAAAGACCAAACAAATGGCCAAAAGCAAACTATTGTTCTGTTCCCCCGTGCTCCCAGATAAAGCAACACATAAAAAAAAGTATCCGAAAAGGCCGCGTTTCTCTGATCTAACCATCGGGATTCATGCAGAAAAATATAAAGACTACAGAATAATACAGCTTTCATTGTTTGAATGATTCATTCAAAATCTTCTTTCTGTGTTGTCTAAGAAGCAATCTGAGGATTCTTCTTTCCGTATGTATTCATGCATGCACTGTCTTCCCTGTCTCGCCATATGCATAGACGGCGCTATGCCTGAACATGCATACCGGAACCACCTACAAAAAGTTGGTATACAAATCAATGCTCGGGGGATCCGGTGACATCGATCTTGCATGCATGATTGTGTAATATCGATATCAGGGCTTCTCGGCTGATCTCATGCAGCAAAGCTGAACTACCCCGGGGCTGAAAAATAATTCTCTTATGGCCAGTATGCTGGGACGTGCTTAGCGTCGTGCTATGCATCCACGAACCCTCGTTCAAAATTCTCTTATCCCACCTGGTTGGATAAGCTTCGCTGACCCCCCCCCACATGGACCTCCCCCTCCCCTGGGTCCCATATGTGCCGCCGCATGGGTTTCCAACCATGGGCGCCGCCGCATTTGACCGTGAATCAATCTGCCGTGGACCCCCCCCTAGCTTAATCATTTATCCAACCTGGTGGGATATAAGAGAATTATTTTTCAGCCCCCCCCCGAGCGATCGTGTGCATGCATATATATCGCCTTACCTCGCTTAAACTCGCTTAAATTCTATTGTATACTATATAGCTGCTTTCCGGTAAGGGGAAGTCGGACCGCATGTGCGTACCACTACTTCACAGTGCTGTGCCCATCTACGTGCCTGCAAACCAATGCCTCGCTTTCCCATCGAGGCCTTATCAAGTCGCTTCAAGGTAGACCTCTTTGCTGAGCGAATCTGAATCTTTCTTCCACTGGCCGCATGCAAGTGACAAACAACTGTGGTGCTCCATCCACGCTTCCCCCCTTGTCAATGACCAGAGGGGAAGTCCAAAAGCGCCTCGAGAGCTTCCACCAGAACCACATGGAGGTGGAGAAGAAGCTGTTGAGTTGGGGCGATGCTCGAAGGAAGGCCAGAGAAGGCCAGTGGGCTTTTGGACAAATCCAAGCAATGAACAAGCTGAAGGAGGAGATTGAGATAGAAATCAGAGGTGCGTCAGTGCATATGGTGGAGCGCTGGAAGAAAGACCTCTACGGCAGCTCAGATCAAATGCACATGCATGCTTATGACAGAGAACAACCCACGCCTCAACTCGCGCATTGGAATCATGCAAATAGAAAGTATATAGGCACTTCTCTTCTCATATATACGGCAGTGAACGTTCTGCATTTTGAAAAGCTAAGAAGACTTTTGAGTCTCTGAAAAGTACTACACAACCAACCACCATGTTCTCTCGCTGTTTTGAATGCGTGGGAATAATTTGGTGTGGATGCAGATCTGCAAGCTCAGCTGCACGGAGAAGAAGAACACTCAGAAGGCAACCGGGGGCCGGGTGACGACAGAAGTGCGCATGCCGCGAAGGAACCAGACTGCGGCATAAAGCTTGAGGCTCTCAAAGGTCCGTCTGACAATCTCCTCCTTCGCGTAGAATGCAGCTTGCTCGTTTGTCTTCCACCCCGGATTCTCATTCCCTCATTTCTTCCACATTCTTTGAAGAAATCCATGGATAGGGTTACCTGGTCTCTTGACTTCATCAGATAGAGATACTTCATTGACTCTGTTCTGCTGACTGTATGATAGTCTGTATCTGGCCACTTCATTGACTATGCTTCTGAATACAGAAGGGGACAAACAGGCTCTCTCTGTCTCTGTGTTTCTCTCCCCCCTCCCCTCCCTCTCTCTCTCTCTCATCCACACACTCACATCGTTCTTTCTCTTCCTTTGCTTTGCGCTCTTCCTTCGACTGTCGCAGGGGAGTATCTCTCTGTGCCCTCTGACACGCTCCACAGCTTCAGGAGAATTCAGGAGGAGGCAGAGGGAGCGGGGCTGCCCCGGCTAGATCGCGACATGGTAGTGTCGGTGACTCGCGTGGGTGCGGGGGCGTACAAGAGGGCCTACTCAGTCCAGTTGACGGAGGAAGGAAGGAGACGGCTTCAAGGCAGCGAGTCCTCCTCAGGCGATGAATACGTGCTTCTGTCTCCAAAGTCCGCAGCAGATCTGCATCTCAGCGCCTGGTTCCGTCAGCTGAAAAACCAGATTGAGATGGTTAAGCAGGGCCTGTCGAGGGTGTGCGGCCTGGTTGGAGTCTGCGTGATAGAGGGAGAAGAGGGGGAAGACGGGAGAGCTTGTGTGTTTGCGGCGTTTGTTGGTCTCCGCGTGGAGGCCCTGGAGGGGAATACTGAGCTTCTTGCGTTCCTCCGTGGTCTCTCTGTCAGAGAGAAAGAGAAAAAAATCGCCGACCTGATCGGAGAGGTCGTGTCCGCACACGAAAAAGGATTTTCTCACAGAGACATCCATCCTTGCCAGTTTGGTCTGTTGAAGGAGGGAGGTGAGAGAGTTGGGGGAAAGCTGAAACTTCTAGATTGGCAGGGGTCTTTAGGAAGGGAATCAGTTGAGGAGTACGACCTGTTTCGAGACAGTGACACAGGCGATGTCTCTCTTCTGGGAAGCATTGCGCTGTCGACCTGCTGCCCTCCGTTTCCCCCTCATGACCTTTTTGCGTGCTCTCGCGAAGATCCTGCATCCTTTGGGTCTTTTGTGGGGCCCAATCCCGACTACCTACCTCCCGAAATGCTGATAGCCCATCCACAGGAGCTACATCAGAGGAGTGTGCACGATGTCTTTCACACTCTTCTCTTCTGTGAGAGGAGGCGGATCCATGCCTTTCTTGGAAGGGGAGTCGAATGGAGCCGAGAAGCGCAGGAGTGGAGACCTGCGGACGCGAATGCGTTCTATGACTTCAGAGATGCAACATCCAGAATCTTCAATCACACCGCAGCCGGACTGTGCGAAACGGAAGGAGGACCCTTGGCCTGGGATATCCCTTTTGACACATTCGCTCTGAGCCACTCTCTGATGTCCATTTTCTTTCCCCCTCCCCATCTGGCTGCTCATCTGTACGAAGAGGCAGAGTTTCAACGCAATTTTATCAAACCGTACGATTGGGTCAGTCAGGTGTACGCCAACAAGGGGAGAAGTCTCGCCGAGTGGCGGTTCGGGGACCGAGCGTCAAAGTCTCTGAAAGTCGACAGGGCAATACTCTCTCTCCATGCGAGCGACCTCCTTCCCATTCTGCAGCTGCCTGAATCCTTCCGATCTGCACTGCAACAGTTTGCGCCAGCTCCTCCTTCACCCCTGCCCGAATTGCAAGGTCCAAATCTGCAGGACAACTCCCCCTTCCCCTGTCTGGAAACACTTCTGACGCACGCAGGAGCTCCGAAAAAGTGGGACAGACTCAGTTTGCCCTGTCTGCTGGAATATCAGAAGGAGAGAAAAAAGAGAGAGAGCGTCGCAGAGACAATGTCGTTTCTCTTTGATCCCCACAGCCCCCCTTCGCCGCTTCCCACCGAGGCTGAGCAATCAGAAAGACTTCGCAGAGATTCTTCGCAGGCCTCCCCCGCCCCTGTA
>JAHBMJ010001601.1:0-13480 GCA_018398765.1 Chromera velia
ACCTTTCACCTTCAGATGGACAACACCTCAAGTGAGAACAAGAATATGACCGTCTTAGCCTACCTGAACGTTTTGGTCCACCGATTTACTTTCGAACAGATCGTCAATGGGTTTCTTCCTATGGGTCATACACATGAAGACATCGACGCTTTTTTTGGTGTGCTCTCAAAAGCATTGAAAGGTCTGTACATGCTTGTTTCATCAACATTTTTTCCGTTTTTTTTCTTTTGTGTTTCTCGTTGTTTTCTCTAGTTACGTTCTTTTCACACTTCGCCTGTCATACATTTTTTTTTCCAACATTCCAGAACCTTGTTTCATTCTTTTTTTAAATATTCTTTGCTCTTCTTTTTTCTGTCTTTCTCCGGGGCGGCCCTTTTCTTTGTCTGTTGTTTCTTCCCTTCGTGTCGCTCCATAGTCTTCCTACTCTGACTCATTCACTCACTTTCAAAATCTCTTTTCCCTCCCCCGCCCCTCTATCTCTTTACACGTGCGTACGCGTATGTGTGTGCGTGCGTGTGTGTGTATGTATGTGTGTGTGTGTGTGTGTGTGTGTGTGTGTGTGTATGTGTGTGTATGTGTGTGTGTGTGTGTGTGTGTGTGTGTGTGTGTGTACAGCATCAGATTTCTTCACTGTTGACGAGCTGTTCGAAATTATCTGGAAGGCGTTAGAAAATTTACAAGAACCCATCTATTTCTATAAGCTGTATTCCCAGTTCGATTGGAAAATACACCTTCTGCCTCATGTCAGCAGGAAGTTTGATATTGCTTTGCAGCCCGTTCACGCGTTCCACATTCGAAAGAACCTAGAAGGGAAAATTGTCACAGACTACAAAAAAAAGTTGACGAGCTCCTGGACGGCAGAAAACTGTAAGTGCCAGGATTTCCCTTTATGCTCGACTCAACTTGCCAATCATTTCCAATAGTCGGCTTTGTGCGTGTATGTATGTCTGGGTGTGTGTGCGCTACAGTCTGGGCCATAGTGTATGCCCGCGTACACGTGCGTGAGTGCGTTATCTGTCGTTCTGTCTGTTTGTCTGTCTGTTTGTATGTCTGTCTGTCTGTATGTATGTATGTATATATATATGTATACGCGCGTGTGTGTATGTGTGTGTGTCTATGTGTGTATGCATATGTCTCTCTGTCTTTTTGTCTGTCTGTCTATCTGTCTGTCTTTAGGTCTGTCTGTCTGTCTATCTGTCTGTCTCTAGGTCTGTCTATCTGTCTGTCTGTCTGTTTGTCTATCTGTCTGTCTGTCTGTCTGTCTGTGAAAAGAAGGGAGAAGAAGAAACATATAGTCTCTCTGTCTGTGCGTGTGTGTGTGTGTGTGTGTGTGTGTCTGTGTGTGTTTATATATGTATGTGTGTGTGTGTGTGTGTATGTGTGTGTGTGTGTGTCTGTATGTGTCTGTAGGTGTATATATATATATGTATATATATATATATATATATATATATATACATAGTGTCTGCGTGCTTGCATGCGTACGTGTGTTTGTGTATGTATATGTATGTGTGTATACGTGTATTTGTGTGTGTGTGTTTGTGTGTGTTTGTGTGTGTGTGTATATATATATATATATATGTGTATATGTATATGTGTGTGTGTGTGTATGTATATGTGTATGTGTGTGTGTGTGTGTATGTGTGTGTGTGTATATGTATGCGTGCATGTATGTGTCTTGCAGCCGAAGAGCTCATGCAGTCGTTTCCCGAGGAGGGATCTTTCCCCACTCTTGTGCCTGCTGGAAAGGCATCGTCATGTCGATATCAGTGGATGGAAGCTGCGCGGAAGGACAAGGTGGATGTACAGACGTGTGTGCGTGTTTTTCCCTCTTGGTCCCCGCCTTTCTTCATATGCGTGTACGCACATCACTTCGTCTATGAAAAAAAAGGACGAGACTAGATTAAAGAAACTGTAATGATTGACTTTTTCTTTCTCTGTTTTGTTCTCTGCAGCTGAGGAAGTCTGTGAGCCTCATTGACAAGCTGTCAGTGAAATTCCCTCGGATGTACACAGCCGAGCGTCTTCACGAAGTCCGTCTGATGCTTGAGGGTCGTCATCGTGAACTTCAGGGCAACAGCATTTCGGAAAGTGACTTCACGTTTCCAGCTGCTCTTTCTCTGTTGGATGCAACCATGCATTCTTCTGAGAGGGCACCGGCTGGTTGCTCTCTGCGAGGCCTGGTCCAGTCCGAGGAGGAGATTGATGCTGATCTGCACGAAGTTGGGTTGGACGGAGACGCAGAAATAATTTTAATCTACCGGAAGCGCCAGGGGGAGCGAGCTCACAAAGCAGAAAGTGCCGTCAAGCAAGCACCGACAAAGGGAGGTTACGGCTTCGCTCTGAAAGGTCTGTCTAAGATCTGGCTATTCGTGATTACGAGTGATCATGTTTATTCTTTCGGACTTGGACTCCTCCATTTATGAATTTCTTCACATGCTCTTACCGTATATTTGCAAACTCTGATTGTGTGAACTGCATTCTTGGACTGCTGTGCAGATGCTCGTCTTAACATGAATGTAGCGTCTCTCTGTTTGAACGTCTGACTTATGGTCTTTGCAGGGATCACTGAAGCCGACACAGACCCCGTTTGGGCGTTCAAAGTTATGGAAGTCATTGATGGCACCGAGGAGGATCTATGCGTCAAAGTGAAGGTGTGGTAGATGATCACCGACACCGCAGCTAAGTGGCTAAACAAAAAGTATTGTCTCGGCTAGCAGGTATGCGAGGCAGAGGATGCTGACGGAGCAAAGAAGAAAGGGGGGAAGTGGAGCAAACCGTGGGTACAGTTCCTGAAAGAAGAACAAGTGTTGATGTTTAGCCTCAAAGATGAACTCTTTAGACAAAATTATGTTTTGCGAACGCACGTTGCGAGAGAGGCAGAGAAACAAGTCAATCAGCGAATTGATGAAGGAAAGATCAGACTGAGAAAAAATGCAAATCCCAAGTGGCGAGAAGGAAAAGTGATTCTTTGCAGTGACGCGGCCGCAATGGCGGATTCCCATTCCAACTCAGGTAGTAGCGACAGCTCTCAGCATTCTGATTTATTTTAAAGCTTTCAACACACATGGAGCTTCCATTAAAATGGTTTTTTAGTATTATGTATGCATATACTTCTATATATACACTAGAACTTATATACATACTAGTATATATATATATTTAATAATATATAGATAAATGATTAATATATATGAATTGTTCTTCTAAAAAATATCTTTTTTAAATTGTTTTAAATTGTTTTTAATTTTTTTATTGATTGATTGATTGATTGGTTGATTGATTATAAACACATTGCCTAGCACATTGCTAGATTTGTACATATTTTTAAAAAATGATACTATTGAAGGCAAGTTTTAAGACAACTTGTATTTGCAGATACGTAAACTTATAGCTTTTAAATTAATTTTACTTTAATATATTAGCATAAATAATATGCATATCATGTAATCGAATCTGCTGTCAGCATACAAATCTGATTTCGAGCATAGCGACTTACTGGGAGTTCCCCTCTCTACTGCCTCTTTGGTAAGGTGAAGAGAGCGGTGGCAAATGTGGAGAGGGGGTATAGCATCGCTATACCAGAAAACAAGCAGCTTGCTCTACAGTTAGGGGGGTTGCGTGAGGATTTTTTGAAGGCTAGGGGGAGGGAGAAGAGAGCCGGGTTGACCACCAGGCTCTTCGTATTCCATTTGGAGTGGACAACGACAGACATGTTCTCTCGTTTCCGCTCTGAAGATGCTTACGAGGTGCCCACAGACCCCAGACAACCCAGAGTTGCCTTGACCGAAACCGGAGAGGGGGGGAAGAGAAAAGCAGACCAGAATTCCCCGGGCACTATCGAGCAGGAACAAAAACACAGGTCGAAGCAGAGAGAGACTTCCGGAATCAACAACCGCCGTCTCGTTTTCACAGCTGCGATGCAAAGGGGTAGAAATGCGGGGGTCAGCGAGGGATGGGGCGGGGGTCCACTGAATCAGTCAGGAGACGCGGATGCAATGGACATTGATGAATCTATGGAGGGTCGGAGGGAAGGGAACGGGGGGGCTTGGCCCCCCCAGCAGCAATAAACTGCAAGCAAATCCCCCCTCCCTCGGGGGGGGGGGATGGGGGAAGGTAATCAGAAGAAGCAGAGGGACACCACTCCCCTCCTCCGTCTATACGAGTCCCTCTTCAGTGCCCCGTCTCTCGCAGCTGGTCCTCCGTCGCCCGTCTCCGTCCGCCTATCCCCCCTCCCTCATAAAAACGTCCCGCACACCTTGAGACTAACGCGTTGCAACGCTCGTTTTTGTGGATGAGTAAAAAGATTGGACACCGTGCCCCCCACACAAAAAAGCAGGAAGGAGCGAAGGGGGCGCAGTCCAGGTACGTCGGTCACCCCATGAACAGACGTTCTTCCTCTTCTCCTTCTCGCCATGAGTGTGTGAATCTTCTCGGCAAGACAGCTCCATTCTTTGATTCCCTTGACATGCCAATGCCTTCAGCCCCTCCTCTTTCCTCCCTTTTGCATCACTCCCTTTCTTCACAATCTCCTGACGCTTGCTTTTCCGCCTTGACTCCTTTGAAAACCCCTCCGCTCACTTCTTCCTCCCTCACTTTCTCTGATAACCTAACCACTCACACATCTGCTCCCTGTGTTGGGCTTGCGGCCTCTTTGCTCCCTTCGCTTGCAGGTGCGTCTCTGCCTGCTGGGGTGGTGTGCAGAAACAGATGGTCTGTGCTGGGGGAGGAAGAAGAGGAAGATAAGAGCACCAACGTGAGTAGCCAGTCTACTCAGTCTTCTCCTCACGTTTTTCTCCATCCATCATCTCTCCCCCCACTTAGCTCCTGCCCTCCCGTATGGAGCTCTCGTCTAGTTTGGGATGGTTTGCCTTCTCTCCTTTCCTCTCCTCTTCCTCATTCTCCAGTCAAGGAATGCATTCCGCTCTCCTCTGTGATTCCTCCCCCTGGCTTCATCCCGATGAGTGGGTGGGACGGTCTGGGGTTCAAAAGTGAGATGACAAGGAAAAAGGCAGCGAGGAGGAACAGACAGGCAAAAGATAGAAAAAAAGAAGCAAGAAGAGAATTAAGAAGGGCAAAGGGACAGGTGATTTCTGACGGTGCACTGAATACAGAATGTTTGGCTTCTCCCTCCCCCTCTTCCTCCCCTTCTCTCTCTCAATCTTGCCCGGGTCCTTTCCCTACCGTCTCTTGTTCGTCTTCAGATTCATGTTCTTTTCCTTCCCCCACCATACCCTCTCCAGCTCGCTCTCTCCCACTTCTTCCCCCCCCCTCTATGAACTGTACGTGTTTGCTGAATGATACATCCTTTCCATGTGTTCCTCCGTGCCTCTTTCTCCCTGTTGCCTCTCAGTCCGACTTTGCTGTTCCTGCTCCTCCTCCACCTGCCTCACTTCCATTTCCCCTCACTCCACCTCCATTGGCACCCCCTCCTTTTTGCTTCTCCCTGTTCTCTCTACCTGTTGTTCAAGCGGCCTGCGGACCAAGCTACGGTGTTCTTCTTGGACCAGGTGCTTCTTTCTTCTCCTCAGCTTCCTCTCTCCCTCTCCCTCCGCCCATCTGTTCTCGTTCGGCTTTTTCCTTCCTATCCCCCCCGCAGAGAGAATGTGGAAAGGGGGAGCAGCAGTCGAACAGTCAGGCCTCAGGTAGCAAATTGGGGGATGGGGAGAAAAGTAAACGAAGAAAGAGTTATGATGTAAAGGAGAGAAATGAAAAGGGAGAGAAAGGCAAGGAAAAGCCCAACAAGCAGGGCCGTAACAGACGGGGGGGGAATGAAGGGAGATGTTGTAACTGCAAGGCCTCTGCAGGCGGATATCGCCTGTCATCCAGATGCTCATGCACTAGAGGGTCAGAATCTCTTCCAGCAAGACCCTGCGTCAATTGCGACTGTCTCCAAAAGGGGTGCTGCAATAACCCCCTAAATGGAAAGAGTCTCAAATCTGCCCCTCGACGGGAGCTGCGTGAAGACAGACAACAAGAAAGAGAACGCCGTAGAAGGAGACATGAGCGTGATTTTCTGTCCTCGCCTTCTCCCTCTTCCTCTTCTTCTGTCTCTGATTCTTCCTTCTTTTCTTCTAGATCTGATGAGAGGGACAAGGAGGACCGAGCCCTCATTAATGGAAGCTCACGCTCTTCTGCAAGAATTTGTACAGTGAGGGGCGGAAAGGGAAAGAGAAGAGAATATGATTTCTGGAGGAGAGGCGCTTCCAACTTCACATGGATAAGCGCAGATCAACTAAAGAAAGACGAGAAGCGTCTGGTGTGTGCCTTCTGGGCCGGTCGCAGGGAAGCATGCAGACTTAGAAAGTGTGAAGACCGACAAAAGCGTCATGCAGGTTTTCTTTCCGACCTTCCCCCCCCTCCAGTTGCAGTGTCGTCCTCCTCCTCCTCCTCCTCCTCTTCTCCTTCTTTCTTATCTTCCTCCTCCTCTTCTTCTTCTTCTTCTTCTTCTTCTTCTTCTTCTTTTTCTTCTTCTTCTTCTTCTTCTTCTTCTTCTGTTTCTTTTTCTTCTTCCTCTTCTGCTTCGGCTTCTGCATATGCTTCTGCTTCTGCCCCACCGGTGCGCCCCTCCGCAACCTCTTCAATCCTTCAATGGGTCTTTCAGCCGTCCCCCCCCTCCCTTCTCTTTTCTTCTGCATCCTCATCCTCTCACAATGTTTTTTCTCCTTCTTACGATGTGAGGTCTGGTCTCATGGCTTCAGGAAGAAGGAAACTCACAATAAAAACGGTAAATGTAGGGGAGCTGGGGTCACGCATATGAAGCAAGGCTCTCGAGCGATGGCTGGCCGCTTGCCAGGCAGACATTGTGGTATTGACTGAAACGAAGTGCCCCTCCATGCCCGTAAGAACATCCACTCACACAGGGCATAATTTCGATTACTTTGAGTGGTTGAGAAGGAAAATCAAAGTGGAAGGGTCGAGAAGGAAAGCCGCAACCATCGGGGAAGCAAGGACAGGGGGTGTATGCATCCTAATCAGGAATTCTTTAGTTCATGAACTGCAGCCAAGGTGGGAGCTGGTGGGTCAAAATCTGGTCCGTCTGTCAGTGAATGTGCCTTCTCCCTCAGAAGGGGGGGAGTCAGCCACGAGAGTTCTCCATGTCTTCGGTGTGTACTTTCTACCTAGAGGGTCCGACCTGAGACAGAGAGACAGGGAGCAAAGAGACAGAGAGAGAGAGGGTGTGATCGATGCACTGTGTCAGGTACCTCTCGAGGATTTGCGTATCCTAGTTGGGGACATGAACGGCAAACTGGGGACTCGGGTGCCGGAAGGGCTGACTTAGGAAAGAATGCTATGTCCCACTGATAAAAGTAGAGAAGAGAACGAAGTTGATGCTTGCAAGCCCTCTTGACTGTCAGCCTGTAGCCATGGCAGTCAACCTGATGAGCAAGGGAATTGGCTGATCCGTCTTTGTGAACGCTCTAACTTAATTCTTCTCTACGGTCTGTCTTTGAAATGTGAGAGGCGGGGTGTTGATGTCTCCTTTCCGGGCCCGTGCACCTTTTTTAAGGCAGGAGAAGAAACAACAGCGATTGATCACTTTTTTGTAGATCCTTTTCTTTTGATAGCCTGGTCCTCTGCCACTTCAAACCTGGAAGCTCACTTTACCCCTCAACATGTTGTTCTTTCTCTTTCTTTTTTTCTTGATTCATCTCCTCCCCCTATGTCTTCTGATCCTCTGTATGCCCCCACGGGCGAAAAGAATTTCTCTTTTCTCCTCCCTCTCCTCACTGTTAATAGAACTTCCCCGGTGACTGATGCTGAAATGATTCCTCTTGCTAGAGCGGTCCTGCCGTTTTTTGAGATGGTGACAGCCGGGTAAACGAACTGCGTGAAGGAGATCAAGTTGTTCCCCCTATCCCACCTCCCCCTGACCCACCACCCCTTCCCCCACAACCATCTCCCCCTCAGAAAGCTCCCCCCCGCAACTCCCTCAGCAAGGCTTCTTATCTTGACCAATTAGAACAGTTGGGTCTTTTTTGGGAAGAAAGGCTAGCAGACAGCAAAGTGGGTGCAGTGGTAGATGGGGAAAAGGCATCCAAGAAAAAAAGACAGTCTAGGAGAAAGCAGAGCACCCGTCAGGCTTGGTGGGACCCTCAATGCTGCCTGATTTATTTGAAGGTGAAGGAGGCAGAGGAAAAGGCAAGACATGTTCCGAACCCTTCTCATCCTCTGCGAAAAGAATGTGTCAAACTCAGTCTGAGAAGGGAAAGAGCTCGACTGTTTGCAGCAAAAATGAGTAAGCTCAAGCAACAGACAGCAGAGAGACTAGCTAGAGAAGCAGCAGTTGACCCCTCGAAAGTTTGGCAATGGAACAAGAAAATCAAAACACAGAGGGAAGGGGATAATAATAAACCCGCTGCATCTTCCTTCACTCAGTTCTGGGCTGGGGTCTTCGACGGTCCTGGTTTTCCGCCTGCACCTGTTGGTGTGGCCTTCCCCCCTCCTTCTCAGCCCGCCTTCTCTATACACATGATTGAGGAAACACTGAAAAGAATTGACCTAAAGAAGGCGTTGGGTTTGGATGGGGTTAGCCCCTGTCACCTCTCGTTATGTTTTGGTTTTTCTCCTCTCTCCCGCTTGCTGCTCTTTGTCGTTTTCAATTTGTTTCACTTTTTTTCTTTTTGGCCTGAACGCTGGAATATGTTGCGCATTGCTCCCGTCCCCAAGGGCCCGCCGAGTCTCGACTGTAACGAATGGCGCCTAATCTACATTATGGGGCTTCTGAGTAAGATTTTTGCTTTATTGATGGACTTAAAGATCAGGAAAGAGGTGAAAATTGACGAAAGGCAGCTCGGCTTCAGACAGGGGGTAGGGACAAGGGAGGCCTTCGCTGCTCTGTCTTCGTTAATTCTCAGCTCCAAAAACAAGAAGAGCCCTCTGATTGCCGCGTTTGTTGATTTCAGTAAGGTGTTTGATACAGTTCCTTGGGTCAAAATGTTAGAGAGGCTCAGGAAGGAAGGGGTAAGCCAAGCTGATGTTTGGATAATTCATTCGATGTATAGTCAAGTGAAGGCTCGGGTGGATAGGGCAACAGAATGCTTTCCAGAAGGCGGAGGAGTGAAACAAGGCGATCCTCTCTCTCCTCTCCTCTTTCTTCTTTTCATCAACAATCTGCATAAGTCTGTTAGCTCCGATAACAAAAACAGGAATCAAAGCTCGGCTGGGGATACTGATAGAGAGACTCCTGTCAGACTGTCTGACGTTTTAATCGAAAGCATCAGGTACGCTGACGACCTTGTTCTGTTTGCCCACAGTGCTTCAGACTTGCAGAAACGTCTGTCTCGCCTCGAGGACTATTGTAAGGAACACGGCTTGAAGGTGAATTTAAAAAAGACAAAAGTTATGCGTCTCTCCTCCCCCCACCCCGACCTAGTGCCCCGGACCCCTTTTCTTTATGAAGGCAGACCAGTGGAAACGGTGAGTAAATATAAGTATTTGGGCAACTGGGTTTTTGAGGGCGGGGACCTTAACAAGACAGTCGAAGCCCACATTGAGGCGGTAGAGAAGGCACTGGGGGCTGTGTTTAGTACTCTCTCTTCTTTGGACTTTGTTTCTTCCTTTTCTAAAATTACTTTGTTCAAGGCCCTCTGGCTGCCAGTCGCGCTATATGGACTGGAAACGATCCCGCTGAGAAAGACAGATATTGCTTGCCTCGATGCTTTATAATTATATTTTGTTCAATATTATTTTGGCCTCTCTTATCACTCCTTTGTTTCGCCTTCCCTTCTCTCTCTCTTTCTTCAGCCATTCAGTTCTCTACTTGGTAAGCTGAGTGGGGGCTTCATCCAATGCATTAAATCGATCGACTGTGCTCTACCCCGGGCAGTGTGGAATGAGTGCTTGGCTGGCTGAGGCTCGTGCAAACCCTTCGTTAAGATAGTAAAATGGCTGGCCGTTCCATTAGATTGCTCCCTTTTGTGGCCTCCATTGCCAAGCATGGTGGGGGATAAGTTTAAAAGGAAGGGCAAGGGCAGAAGGAAAAGGGTGGCAAAAAAGATCGTGGAGGGTGCCTGGCTGTCCGACTGGTTGAAAAAAGAAACTAGAAACATTAGAGACAGAGACGGAATTTTCCTCCGCCTTGCAGATCTCTCCCCTTTCCAGTCAGAGAATCTGACCAGACAGCGTTTGGCTATACATATTCTGTGTGAAAGGAAATGGCGTCTGAGAAGTGAAATGATAGAGTGCAGTGTTGAACCTCTGCCAAAGAGTCTGCTGCAGTCCTCTGCAGGCTTCCGTATACTTTTCAGGGCTCTCACAGGGGGGGATATAGATAGAACCCAACCAGAACGGCTGTGCGATAAATGTTTGTCCCCCTCGCGTATGATCAAAGATGAGGTTCATGTCCTGACGGAGTGTAAGGATACAGAAAGGGAACGGATCAGGCTGAAAGAACTATACGAAATTGCGAAGCAGAGAGCGCCCATTGACATAGGAATACAGATTGCACAACGCGTTGCAGGTGCAACCGGGAGGGGCACTTCTGATAATGAGAAGAAAATGAAGGATATGGTGTTGCTGTTGTGCACAATCCTGCCTAGAAGCGGTTCCAAAGCTATAGCCGACTGTCTCAAGAAGGTCCATTCTGTCGATAAGGCAAGTTGAGGCGAATCAATCCGACTGGCATGCAGGCTTTCTTACCCCCCCCCCCATGAATGTGTGCTCTGGGTTGTCTTTAAAGCCTTGTTAGTGGCTTGGGACTTAGCGTTGCTAAATCTAGGATTTAACCCTCAATCATCATCATCATCATAATTATTATAAAAGTACCCTTTTGAATTAACCCACTGATGAACATTCTTGTCGTTCTGTTTGAATTGGTATGATTAGATTTGAACTAGGATTTGAATATGTTTCAAGCATAGGAGTTTAGAATTGCTATTACAACACCCCATGAAGGGGCGTTGTCTGCTTTGCGTGTATATAGCGCCTTGGGGGGGGGGTGTTGCCCTTCAGCCAACGGCTATATACAACGCCCCTGCAAGGGCGTAGCAGATTGTCGGGAGGCGTTGTAAGAGTTTTTTTCAGTGCGATATGCATGAGTGTTCAAAAGCCGTTTTATCTAGCGTTTTATTCAGACATGTATGTCGACGTACAAGGACCTTAAAGTTTTTCCACATACAACAAACAAGAGTCACAAGAATGAATGAATCATATTTGATTTTGACTTAACGACCAGATTATGATATATTAAAGGGTGTAGGCTGATGTAAACTGGCTAGATCTGGCTAGTGTAATATGATTATTTGTGAGTTTAGCTCAATTTTTTATCAATGAAGGGATGTAGGCTGTCTAAGACCTTACACATACAATACAACACCCTTAGGGCGTTGCTCCTAGGGCAAAGTGCCTTTATATACAACGCCCTTAAGGCATAGCCCCCAGGCATATCTCTATATACTACGCCACCCCCCCCTCCGTATCTAGACCCCCATTTTCAAGCGTTTCCAGGCTGTGTTCCACGGTCTGTTGCTAGGGTCCCTTCCTTATTGAAAAAGGCCAACTTCGATCAGAAAAGCCAAGACTAATAATTAAGATTCAACATCATCACTATCAGTGTCTATTACAAATTATCATATCTTATCTTATCCTATACATGCTACCCACTAAAATAATATTCCGTTTCCCAGCCTGTGCCCTATTAGCGGTGCATGACGACATCTTACCAGTAATATAGCAGGAAGGCCTAGCGCGGAACAAATCAATCAATCAACTAGTCAATCAATCAATCAATCAATTATGGACAATCAATCAATCAATCAATCAATCAATCAATTAATCAATCAATCAATCAATCAATCAATCATTAACAATCAATCAATCAATCAATTAATCATCTAATGTAAATTACTACCTAGTTCAATGGAGTCGGTGGACCAGCAGGAAGCTCGGGGGAAGGTGTCGGAGGGGTCCTGCTCCGGCCCCCAATAGATTCGGGATTAACCCCTGGTAGACAAGACTTGTGATGGGTTGTTCCTCCCCTCTCTCTCCCTAGTCACTCTCAGAAGTAGTTTCCACCTCCACACATAACAACCTCTAAGAAGATAATTTAAAAAGTTTAGACATCCGTTGTCTCCGATAGGGACTTCCAACCTCCTGTTCCTCTTCTAGAAGGCTTAGGCCTTTATGCTGGAAAACGGATTTTTATGCTGAAAATGGACCTTTATAACATTAAATATTATAACGGATGATTTAATATTATTATGATATTATAAAATACTATGATGAAGATATTATGTTACAAATAGCAACGAATAACTACTAGTGGTGATAGCTGTATGGATGAGGTTTGAAATAGTTTAAAATAATAGCTGTGGCCTATAGGCGTCGGTTATGTATATGAGTATTTTAGCAAGCGTGCGTGCGCGGCCGCTGCATGAATACAGCTGCGTGCGCAGCCGGCGCCGCCCCGCGAGCGGCGCGCGCGCATACAACTTCAAATGATGCACGCAACCGAATATATCAACGTACGCAACCGAATATCCGCAAAACCCACTATTGTTAATCAATGTATCATGAGCTCACTCAATCAATCTCTCTTGACACTTTGATGAAGCACCAGATGCCGCTCCCAGCCTAACAATTCTTTCCTGTTCAGAAACATGCTCAGTTTACTGCGGTTTACTCTCATCTGTAGCTTGCAAGTGGATTGGGCGACTGTATGGCACCTCTGTTTGTCTGACTTTCTCGTTCTGCTGAGCTTGTTGGTGCATTTCTTTCGGGCGGGAAAAGGTTTGTCCGCTGTCTTTTTTTGTGTCATCTGGCTGCATCTCTATGCTGCAAGTGCCAGATTGTCTTTATTGGTTTCTTCTTTCTGTCTAATATGCGGCTAGCTTGCCCGCTTGCGATTCAAGAGAAGCTCTGGTTGCCTCCGTCTCCTTTCTTCCGGTAAGCCATGCAAATGTCGTGTGACTGAGAGAAGTTCGTCCAGTTTCTCTTCTACACGCTCGACGCCTTCTAGGAAGTGCTTGCGTGCTGCCTGTGTCAAATTCAGGTAGCACAAAGTGGTTGTTGGACTTTTCTGGTTTGCTCGTGAGCTATCTCACAGGTCTTTTGGAACTACTGTTCAGGTCTATGATTTTAAATGCCCAGTCTGCCTGCTTTTGACTCTTTGGTCGCCGTCAGCCCTCCCTTGTCTTCCTTTTCCATACTTGTGTGCAGGTTTTGAACCCGCCAATATCTTTCAGGGGCCTCTCGCGGGGGTACGTCAGGTTCTTTTGCTAGTTCTATCTCCCGTCTCTCAGGTTAGCAATGTTGTCTCCCTGGTAGGGATGGGCATTACTAGGGTGATAGAGAAGTGGTGCAAGACAGCACTTGAGAGTCATAGCGGCCTATATATAGAGCGGCCTGTGGAAAGAGAGCAGCAGGACACAAATCGCATACTAGGAAGGTACAGAGAGAAAGAGACGAAGAGAGAGGGACGGGCTGGGAGGCTGGGGCTAGAGAGATAGAGTGTCGGGCGTGGACAGATGACCGGGAGGGA
>JAHBMJ010001601.1:13486-15986 GCA_018398765.1 Chromera velia
GGGGGGGGGGGAGGGCTAAGGCGGATCAGGTCAAAGTCCACCATCTTATATGAAAGACTCAGAGAGAGAGAGAGAAAGAAAGAAATACTAGGAAGTAAGAGAGAACAACAAAAGCACATAGAAAAGCAGCTAGGAAGGGGAGGTATCTTCTGAGTTACCAGGTGGGGGTGGGGTGGCTCTCCGCCGGGGGGAGGGGGGAAGGGGTTGGGAAAATGATGCTCTCTGCCTCCGGAGTGTATCAATGGGGCATCAAGGACATCTAAGAGACAACCTGGTGCATGCAGAACACGTGTCTGGCCTGACAGTGTTGGTTCCTATGTTTGCTCCTGATCATTTCTCATTGACAGACTATCCATCCAAACACTGCCGTTCTTTTTAACTTTTCAGGTTTGGCCGCTGTCTTAGATGTGGGATCTGTTTAAACGTACCCGTCCCCACTGGTGGGGACGGGTCTAAATTTTTATATATTTTTTTTTTCCTAAAAATTTGTATATAAATGGGTTCGGGCGTCAAACTAAATAAAGTGAATTTCCTTTTTGAGCTTTTCAATCCTGTCAAAACCGGTCCCCATCGGTAGGGCCGGGTTTGCCAACTTTTCTCATACTTACTTATGTGCTTACAAACCCAAAAACACTGCTCCTTGCATATCTACCCATCCATAAGTATCTGTCTGTTGGTTTTGATTAGTATGAATGGAGTCAGCATTCCATTTGTTTTCTTTTGCATTCTCTGTAGGGTTTTTTACCATTTGCTCCGCTCTTTCTGCCTTTCTCTTTTTGCAAAATTATGAGCAGTACGAAAGCTGCCGCTATAAACTGACACCCCCGCACGTCTCCACATTTTATTACCTTCCAACCCCTTCTTCTCTCCGCAGGTTACGCATGGCCCTGGCCCCAGGAAAGTACAGGGAAGTGGTTTCATTGATTTTCTTTTCACCTGATCTTGCCTCTCTGTTTCTATCCCTGTCTTCAAGACTAGTCGACGTTCAGTCTGCGGTTTCGAATCTCCCGCAGTCTCTGTCTAGGTGTGTGTGCTTCTGCGGCAAGTTACATACCTACATTTATGTGTTCATTTATATTTAGCTTCCTATCGTTTCTCCCGGTCTTTCTATGACCATGCACAGTGTCCCTTCCTCTCTGAAGTCGTTATTTCCGCCCCACCCTGTTTTTATTCTCGGTCCCTTTGTCTGCATGTAGTCGTATATTTCTTGTGCCTCTGCATGTGTTTATAGGTATTTCATATTCTCTTGCCTCTTAATTTCTTGAGTGCTTTCATCTGCTGTAGTATTTTTTGTGACTGTTTTTTTCTGGGCATCTGACTTTCGTTGCAGGTGTATGTCAGGGAATGCCGTGAGCGCACATCTACTTTAAGTTTCTTTCGGGTACGTCAGTCAAGATACGGCTACCTGTCTTTGCTCTAGTTCAAGTTTCTTGACTGAGTTTCTTTCTGTCTGCCTTGATCGTATACCCAGATGCTTGCACATGTATGTGGGTGCGCCTTGCTTTCCCCCGTTTTTGTGTTTTTGTGTCCTCCTCCCCTCTCTGTACCCATATCTCCCTGAAGCTGTTTCTCTATGTTAATTATAGGGGGGGTTGTTTAGATCTGTATTGCAGCATACCTCTTTCAGTCTGTATGCAGCTACACACCTGCAGGTTCTGTATGTTGTAAAACTTTTCAGTGTGGCTTATTTCCCCGTGGACTGGCAGATCATGTCAATGCAGTTGTGTCAAGCTGCTGCAAAATATGGTGATAACTTTTGGTTTCGACCCACCTCTTATTCCACCATGAATTCAATGGAAGCTATTTGCAGTCGGATCTTGAACTTGCAAGCTCTGACATGTAAACTAAATCGCTTTTCAATTGCCATACATTTTTTTAGCAGTTAGAAGTTTGGACTCACTCTGCTATCAGAAGTTTAGACTGTTTGTCTTTATATGAATGTACATAAACTAGCATATAGTCAAAATGTATTTATTGGGATCTCCGCTGAATTGTATAACAGTAATAGAAATTTTATTTTTAATCATTTGATTTCTAGTTTTCTCCTTAATATTCAAATTAATGTACACAAAGTATAATTAGGAATACATATAAAATTACAAGTATATGTTGCTCTAGTTGCGTATGTACATGTTAGCTAATCGAATATACCGATGGATTTTGAATGCCTAAATGAATTCAAAGTTTGCTAGATTATATATACGTTATGATTATAAGTCAAGCCTTGAGTTAAGCTGCCCTTTAGCTAGCTTTGTTATTGTTAAACTTGATATCTTTGCTGAATTGATTTACTGACTGATGCAATATATTATATATAAATTTTAAAATAGAATATTGAAGGTCCATCTTTAGCATAGAGGTCCGTTTTTGAGCATACAGGCCTGCTTTATAACTCTATAATTAACAAGTAGTTTCTGAAAGACCCTCTTACCACTTTTAACCATCAAGCTCTTATAAGCAGTTTCCTTTGAAAACTATTTCTAACTATCGACTTCTCACA
>JAHBMJ010001601.1:23486-28491 GCA_018398765.1 Chromera velia
ATGATGGGGCAAACAGGGATACAGAGAGATAGACAGCAGCGGCAGCATCAGTGCCTTCATCCATCGATCCAGTCAGACAGACACACAACGCTTTCTCTAATCAAGAAAGGCGTGTGAATCCAGTAAGTGCAGTCGAACAAACTGCTCCCTCCCCGGGGACAGTAAACCCAAAAATCTCTGTCGACTTACCTCACTTCCATGGGGATCGGGTGACCGCTCCCACCTTCTGGAATTCGTTCAAAATGCTTGCTTTGTCCTGCAGATGGACATTCATGGCAGTCAGAGATGTCTACTTTCCCTCTGTTCTGCAAGGATCTGCTCGTCAATGGTACAACAGACTCCCTTTTGCCGACAGAATAGCTATCCAAAATCTGTCTGACCTCAAAACCTTGTTCTTGGACATATATTCCATCGACAAGAATAAAGCAAAAAACATACGGATCACTCTCTATCAAATAAAGCAGCTCGAGTATGAGTCTATAGATAAGTATGCAGAAAGATTTCAACGTCTCTGTGAGGAAGCAAATTTGTCTATCAATTCTAAGGAAGCCATGACTATGTTCAACAGAGGTCTCCGAGAATCCACCATCAGAATGCACTTACAAGAAAACTATCCCACCTTTTCAGCACTATTGAAGGAAGCCAGGAGACTTAGTGCAATCATCAGCAACACCTGCAGTAGTAATAGTGAAGAAAAAGGAGGTTTGAAAGTTAGTACCGTGGTCACGGGGGGAGATGAGGGTCAGGCAGCCACACAATCGACACAAGGACAAGACCTGCTGCCAAGAGAAGAAGACGCAGTACGAATAGACATGGCAGCCCTGGTGAATGCGATCATTAATAGTACTACTGCAGTATAAGAGCAGAGAATGAACTGTGACAAGTGTGGAGGACAAGCTCCATATACGGCAGACGGATGCATACTCTCTCCGTTCACAATATGTGAATATTGCTTTAAGCAAAGTCACAACAGTCCAGCATGTCGCACAAAAAAGAGAGATGACTATCGAAGGCAGGCTGCCCTTTCTCCTTTTAGAATACCCAGAACGGCTGCACATCCTTACAGTGGACCACAGGGCCTAAGGAATGCTAAAAAAAGACCAGATTTCTTCCTTCCAACAGATAGACAAACCCGACCTCGGTGGGACGAAAGGCCCAACTTTTCACGTGACCAAACTTTCGAACCATGATACCCGATGTGGAGAGAAAGACAGGATGACTTACCACCAAATCCCTTCTTCGCTGTTCAAGGGCGACCTGCTCTTCTTTTACTATATCCTCAGTCTGCTCGACCCCTCCCACAGGTTGGCCAGCAAAGGGGAATGCTGGCGCTTCCTCCTCTTACACAAAAAGGAATGCTTCCGCTTCCCGCTCCGCCTCCTGGCCTTAAACCTGATATCAGGACAGGAGGAAACAGACAACCAATTTTGGGGAAGGGGTTCAATGAAAGCGGGGACAGTCGATAGATGAATAGAAATCAGCAAAAATATGGTTAGGTCTGCAAAACAGGAGCCTCTGTAGACCCACTCATTTCAAATGGCTCCTCCTGAAAGGAAGGACACCTTGCTTTCAATTGTTCTCTCGCGGAAAAGACCCATGTATGAAGTGTCTTTTGATCTGTGTGAAGCGCAAGAGCGAAAAGAAAGGAAGATTGATTCCCTGCTTTCTTCTGCATTGAATAAAGGTGTAGTAGGCGTTCGAACCGACCGAAAGGAGGATAGCGACCGAAAGGGAGAAATCCACGAGATTGTCCATATGCTTGCTGCACCTAAAAAAAAACAGAAAGACGAAGAAAGAAGCACCAATGTGAACAAGAAGAAAGTAGCACATGTTCATTTGTCTTCTGTAGTTGTGAGAGTAGGACTGCTCCTCCCGCTTGAAAGAAAAGTGATTGTGGCTGTGCTTGTGAACATAAGGGCAGATGTTAGTTTAATCAGCAAGGCTACATGGGAACGACTGAAAATGGAAAACCCACAGTTGAAGGTTTTTCCTTCAGCCATCCAGATTGAAGGGGAAGGGGGAAAAGAACTGGAAATAAAAGGAGTCGTTACATTGAAATTCTTTCTTGGTGAAGGGCATAAATGGCAGTTTCATGTTTCTCCTGTACTCAGTCATATGTGCATATTGGGAAAAGACTGGTTAGATGCTCATGCTGAAGGAATTTTCTTTCAACCAGATAGGCTAAAATTGAGGAAAACGTCTAGAAAAGAAGCTTTCTCTCTTCCCCTCTCTCCCATTTTGAAACTCGAGAAGTCTAAGCAGGTCTTCTCGGTTTCGGTGGTGACTCCCTCTTCCACTCAACTTACTGAAAGACAAGCTTCTCCTCTCTATCTCTCCCTCCCTCCCGCCTGTGAGTCTCTCATACCAAATAGCATAGATGTCCATGTTGAACCCACCCAGATGGAGTTGCTTGCAGGAATTTTGATTGCAAATACCGTCAGCAAGGTACATGACAGGAAAGTGTCTGTGATTGCTGTAAACACCACCTGCTACAATTACACCCTCCCAGGCAGTCTGCCCATTGCGTCTGTATTTATTTGTTCTGATCTCATCCAAAAGGACTCAAAAGAGAAGGAAGCATTAATAGAGGGAAGGAAGGGTGAAAGAGAAAAGAAAGTGGAAGAAGAAAAGAAGGAGGAAGCAGAAGTAAAGAAACAAATAGAAGAAGCCGTAGAAAAGAATGATCAGCTCAAAGAAGAGCAAAAGGAACAGCTGAGAAGCTTACTCCTTAAATACATAGAACTCTTCCCAGCAAAGGAACAGGCAGGCACCCTCAAGGGAATCGAGGTGGAGGTTGATACGCAGGGAGCTGATCCTGCCTTTCAGAAGCCTAGACCAGTGCCCCACGCCCTGAGGGAAGAAGTGAATGAAATTATCATTGACCTGCAGGCACAAGGAGTAATTGAACCATGTTTATCTGAGTGAGGGTCACCCCTGGTGATAGTAAGGAAGCCAAATGGACGTCTTCGCGTATGTGTCAATATAAGAAAAATCAACTCTCTGATCAAAATCCCTCGCTATTCGCTGCCCAATATGGATGACCTGCTGTACAAATTGCAAGGCAAATGTTTTTTCACATCACTTGACTTAAAAGGGGGGTTTCATCAAGTACTGGTTAAGGAAAAACACAGAGACAGACTGGCTTTTGTGACAGAAAGAGGAATGTATAGGTATATAAAGATGCCTTTTGGTTTAGCGTCTGCGCCTGCAGTTTTTCAGAGGGCAGTTGATACAATGTTGGCGGGATTGATCGGATTGAGTGCACAAGCATACATTGACGATGTTTTGATTTCTTTTACTATGTGGGAAAAGCATTTGATGGACTTGGAGGAAGTTCTTCTCAGGCTGAAAGATGCAGGGGCTCGTCTCGCTCCAGGAAAATACGTGTTCGCTCGAAATGAGTTGATCTATCTGGGGCATGAGGTGTTAAGGGAAGGCATCCGACCATCAAAGGAAAAAACAAAGTGCATGCAGGAAGTACAAGTGCCAAAAACCCCCAAACAACTGAAAAGCTTTCTTGAAATGATTGGCTTCTACAGAAAATTCGTGAAAAACTTTGCACAAATAGCTGCCCCCCTCTACACCTTGCTCAAACATGACACATCTTGGCAGTGGCTAAGACCATAAGAAGTGGCTTTCCAGAAGCTAAAGGAGGCTCTTGTGCAAGACCCTATCCTCGTTCACCCTGACTTCTCTCGACCGTTCACTCTGAAAACAGATGCAAGCGGGGAGGCTCTAAGAGCGATTTTAGCACAAACAGACAAGGAGGGAAGAGAGAGAGTGATTCAATATGCATCAAGAAAACTTATGGATACAGAGAAAAGATGGTCGGCTACTGAGCAAGAAGGTCTGGCTTTCGTTTGGGTGGTCACACAGCAATTCAAGAGTTTTTTGTATGGAAGAAAATTCTTCGCATACACAGATTGTCGAGCACTACAGTACATTCAAAAATAAAAGAAAACCTCTCCTTGTATGTTCAAATGGTCGCTCAAACTGGCCATTTATGACTATGAGATCAAGCATTGTGCAAGAAGAGCCAATAGTGATGTTGACTCTCTTACCAGGGCACCTTTTATAACTAAGGACTTTCCACCCTCCATGCCAGATCACGAAACAGATGACTCTATCGTGGTAGCAGCAGTTACAGAAAGAAAAGAAAGAATAAAAAAAAAGAAAGAAGCTAGGAAGGAAGAGCTCACCTTCAAAACCTCGGAATCGTATTCTCCTGCAGAGATCAAGAAAGTGCAGGCTAAAGATTCAGATCTCTCTTCTATGATCAAATACCTACAAACTGAAGAGTTGGATGAGGGGCTCAGCAATAAGGAACAGTTGACCATTCTTGCACAGACACCTCTATTCACACTGCATGAAGGAATTCTTCTCCGTCTTTTGCCTCCACTAAATCGACATGGGAAAGGCGTGCGTTTTCTTCTTGCCGTACCAAAAAGCATGAGAAAAAAAATTCTTCATGAACACCATGAGGAGTATTTGAGTGGGCACTGAGGAATACATAGGTGCCTTCAGTCAATCTCGCAGTACTACTACTGGCCTACACTCACCGCTGATGTCAAATAGCACATCAAGACCTGTAGACAGTGTCAGGAAAGAAAGAAGAGAAAGCAGAAGGAAGATTTTCTTATCCAATCATTCACAAATGTTGAACCTATGTCGTCCTGGGCTCTAGATGCCTGTGGTCCTTTTCCAGTCACAGAGGAAGGATATCGTTTCTGCTTAACTTTTATGGATATGTCGTCTTATTACATTGAAGCTGTTGCCATAAAAGATCTGAGAGCAGAAACGATAGCATAAAAGATCATAGAGGTGCTACTTTTTTAAATACAGAAGACCGGTGCTGTTAAAAGCTACAGGAAGCCCTCAGAATAGATAAAGGGAAGTGACACTAGTCAGGCTCCAGTGAGGCTCCAAGATGATCTAAGTGTCTGAAGAGTCAGAGGTCAGGTTCCAGAAAATTCAATCTATAGCGCTAAGGTTGATCGCTTATCAC
>JAHBMJ010001602.1:3562-25788 GCA_018398765.1 Chromera velia
GGGGGGGGGGGGGGGATGGTAACATGACATGTAGGTGTCCTTGTTTAGCTAGACCAGGGAGAACAGGGTGCAGTAGGGGCTGCCCTTGTGTAGCTGCTCAAAAGGCTTACATCGGATGTATGCCTATCCAGCGTGGGGGATGCAGAAATCTATGGAATCGTCTCTCTTCATCTTCTTCTTCTTCTTCTTCTTCTTCTTCTTCTTTTTCTTCTTCTTCTTCTTTTTTTTTTTTTTTTTTTTTTTTTTTTTTTTTTTTTTTTTTTTTTTTTTTTTTTTTTTTTTTTTTTTTTTTTTTTTTTTCTTCTTCTTCTTCTTCTTCTTCTTCTTCTTCTGCTTTTTCTTCTTCTTCTTCTTCTTCTTTTTCTTCTTCTTTTTCTTCTTCTTTTTCTTCTTCTTTTTCTTCTTCTTCTTTTTCTTTTTCTTTTTTTTTTTTCTTCTTCTTCTTCTTCTTCTTCTTCTTCTTCTCCTTCACCCTTCTCTAAGACTTCTCTCTCTCTTGCAGATAGGCAGATAGACAGACAGCCAGAAGAACCAGAAAGAAACAGACAAAGAGGAAAACCTCCAAGACAGGCGGATAGACAGACCGACAGACAGCCAGTGGAACCAGAAAGAAACAGACGTGGAAAAAGACTCCTAGGACAGGCAGGCAGACAGACTGACAGGCAGCCTATAGACCCAAGAAGGAGGAGACGAAGAGGCAGACCTCCAAGGCAGATAGATAGACAGACAGACATACAGAAAGCAAAAATAGAAAGAGAGGAGAGCAATAGGAAGCCACCTAAACAGACAGCCAGACAGACAGAAAGTGAAGAGGAAGATGCATATATGTATGGTTATGCTTCCCCTATCTCTGTCTTTCATCTTCCCATCTGTGATATATGTGGGGGAGTACTGAGAGTAGGGGGGTGCGGGGGTTTCTTTTGCAAAGAAGAGAAGACAGAAGAGGAGAGCAGCGCCACTGATGAGGCGGGAAGCGAGACTCCCCCCTCCATGACTCACATTGTGGAAATTGTGTCTGTCAGGGGAGGAAATGAAAGAAAGAGAGAATACGAAATCAGACGGGAAGAATGGGAAAAGACTGGATGGGTCTCGGCCTCACTTGTGCCTCAATCGATGAGAGCCGCTTTCTGGGCTGGCAGAAGACGAAAGCCGATCATTGGCCTCAAAAAGGCACCTCACCTTACCTCTTCATCGTGTCAGTCTTCTTTTTCCTCCTCTTCCTCCTCCTCCTCCTCCTCTTCTTCTTTTTCTTCTTCTTCTTTTTCTTCTTCTTCTTCCTCTTCTTTTTCTTCTTCTTCTTCTTCTTCTTCTTCTTCTTCCTCCTCCTCCTCCTCTTCTTCCTCCTCCTCTTTATCTTCCTCTTCTCGCCCCTCTGCTTTCACGTCAATTCCAGACTGGGTTCTCAAACCGTCTCCTCCTTCTATTTTCTCTAAGAATGAACCTTTTCCCTCTTCTTCTTTTTCTTTCTCTTCTTCTTCTTCATCTTCTTCCTCTGCAACCGGCGTGTGAAATGTGACTGTCACAGTGAATGGAAGAAGGCTGTCTATTGCCACGCTGAATGTCGGGGGTCTTGATTCTTATCTTAGGAATCCTGTTCTGATCGATGTTGCAATCCTAACTGAAACAAAGTACACAACCACTTCAATCAACATACCCACCCATACAGAAAAAAACTTCAGTCATCAAAAATGGTATAGAAGAAAACTGGGGGTACACAAAAGAGCAAAGGACAGGGAAATAAAAACAAGGGGTGTGTGTACCCTTGTCTGATCATGTTTGGTCGCTAGTCTGAAGCCTTTTTGGGAGTTGGTGCGGCCCAGTATGGTCAAACTGACACTCAGGAGCTGCTTGCCGGCCCAGGAGGGGGGGGAGGCGAATGCATCTCTGCACAGTTTTGGTGTTTATCTCCTCCAATCGGGGGCAGAGAAGAGATTAAGAAACAATGAACCGAAAGAGGTAGAGAGAGAGACGCTTCTCAACGCAGTCTGTGATGTTCCGCTATGCGACCTTCGCATTGTGGCAGGAGACTTTAATTGCCACATAGGAAAGGAGGTCCCTAAAGGAATTTTATGGGAAAGGGAACAGATTGGGGGGGCGATGACTTACAAGAAATCTTGGGGGGCAAGGGGGAAGAAGCAATCGAGGGACTGTCTCGCCGCTCTGACTGTCGTTCAATCGTAAACGAACCAGGAAGAGCTGCCATTCACTTTTGTGAGAAAGCAAACCTCCTTCCCTTGAATGGCCTGTCTTGGAAAGATAAAAAGAAAGGGATTGAAGTCGACTCCACAGGGGCTTGCATTTATTATGAAGGAGGTGCCTCAGCTACAGTTATTGATTTGTTTTTAGTTGGTCCTCCTCTTCTTGGTTTATGGAATTCTTTTAGGGTTGAGCTACAGCCTGACGCAGCCCCCGAACATGCGGCCATTTTTCTATCTCTTAACCTCTCATCTCCGCTAAAACCGAATGACAACTCGCCGCCTCACCCTTCCTTTGTCCCATCCCCTTCTTTCATGAAGCCAGGAAGGCAAACGCCGGTCACCAATGATGAGATGATGCCTCTGACAACTTCGGTAAAAGATTTAGCAGGGAAGCTTTGGCCTGGGTTGTGGGACGCCGGGATTCAGAAATCAAAAAAAGAAGGCAAACCTATTCTATCCATACCTTTGCCTCCTCCTCTTCCCCTCTTCCCCCCTCCCCTTATATCCGTCCCTTCTTTCTATCCCGATACTCAGATACCACTTTCTGCCTTTCTATCTTCCACTTGTTCTATCTTTGTGCCACCAAGAAGCCAAATAACCAGACTCACCCAACAGTGGGAGCATGTACTTGCACAACCCAAGGAGAGAAAACAAAAGCCAACTCATCCGAGGAAAAGTGAAAGGAAGGAAAAGGCTGTTGCACCTTGGAGGGATCAAGAATGCAGGGAGATTCAGAAGAGAGTTAGATCCGTAGAAAGGGAATGGAAGGAAGAAAGGGAACTCTGGGGGGACAAAGACGAGCGGTGCATCACAGCAAAGAGAAAGATGAACAGGTTAAACAGAGAGAGAGGGAAGTTAATAGCAAGAAAAAAGAGAAAGTATGCCATTTTTCAGGCAGAGAGACTCACAGAAGAAGCTGCTAAGGACCCAGCAGCCCTATAGAAATGGAGGAGGGAGAGAAAAAAGGCAGAGCTAGAGGCAGAGAGTGGAAGTGAGGGAGAAAAGCCGTCCGCCTTTTCGTTTTCAAATTTTTGGGCCGATGTGTTCAGTGGGAACGGACTGGAGCCTCAAAAGAAGGATGAAACACCAGCTCCCCCCTCCGCACCTTTCTTCTTTTTCGATAAATGTAAGAAGATACTGAAGGCAATCGATCTAAAGAAGGCAGCCGGCCTCGAAGGAATCTCCCCTGCGCAGGTACATTTATCTTTTTCCTCTTCTTGTCTGTCTCATTTTCTTCTTTTCATTTTCTTCAATCTTTTTTTCCTTTTTTCTTTCTGGCCAGAAAAGTGGAACTTCATTCGAATCACTCCTGTTCCAAAAGGTTACGTCTCTCCCTCTTGTGATGAATGGAGGCCCATACACATCGTCTGCCTTCTGGCAAAGTTGTTTGCGTTGTTAATGGATGGTTGGTTAAGGGAGACAATGAATATAGATGAACGACAAGTAGGTTTCAGGAAGGGGGTCAGTACAAGGGAAGCGATAGCTGCTCTTCATGCTCTCACGACTTCAGCAAAGAAGAGACACAGACCCCTCCTTGCAGTGTTTATTGACTTCAACAAGGCATTTAACCGAGTACCTAGAAAGAAAATGATTGACAGACTTAGAGAGGAAGGAGTCAGCGAGAAGGACGTGTGCATGATTCATTCTATGTATATAAAATTTAATGTGTGGAGAAGGATGAATGGGTCGGATTGGGTCTTTCCCGAAAGTGCAGGGGTAAAACAGGGAGATCCACTTTCTCCTCTTCTTTTTTTTTTGTTTATTAATAATATTCTTAGTAATATTCATTTTGCTCTGAGTGTTGAAGGGAGGGAAGCTGATAACGGCTTAGATGGGGAATTAGATATGGATGAAAGACAGAGGGGGGGAGAATGCGGAGAGAGGAGGGAGGAAAGTGAAACAACGGAGCAGCGACCCCGTATCCCTGAGGAGGTAAGATTGGCGGACTTACTGCTTGAGAGCATAGGTTTCGCAGACGATCTTGTTATTAAAATTTTTTGCTCACTCTTCTTCTGACCTGCAGTGGCGTTTGGACTCTTATTGTCAGGAACATGGGTTGAAAGTGAATTTAATAAAAACAAAAGTTCTTGCACTCTCAGGCTCAGGAAGAGAAATAGAAGGGGAAGTGACTTTTGAAGGGAAGACAGTTGAGCGTGTAGAGAGCTATAAATACCTTGGGTGTCGTGTGTTTGAGGGAGGGGACCCAAGAAAGTTAGTCAGGGACCGACTTGAAAGTGCTGAACGCTGTTTGGGGGCACTGATGGGCACTTGTTCATCTTTAGGTCCTTTGCCCCCCCGATGCAAAGGTCGTTTACTGCAGGCGCTCTGGAAGCTGGTGGCAACGTACTTGCTGGAAGCCTTGCCAGTAAGTCAAAGAGATATCGTTGCACTTGATGCATTGCAGCTTCGATTTGTGCGCTAGACATTCCGTTTGCCCTATAACTCTTTCAAGGTGCCAACTTTGGTTTCGGTTGGTGTGCGTCCCATAAGAGAGAATCTGATTCTTTTTTGTCGGTTAGGAGGTTTCATAGAAAGCATAAAAAAAACAGAAAGGGAGGTTCCTCGGGCAGTCTGGGATGTATGGTACAGATCGCTAACCCCGGTACTATGGGCCAATTCAGCTAGTAGTATGCTTCAGACAATCGCACTAGATATTTTGAGAAAAGAAAGCCAGAGAGGGAGAAACGGAACGAATAAATGGACACTCAGACAGAAAGGGAAGGAAAGGGAAGCCTCAGAATGGTTGTTGGAATGGTTGACTTCAAGACCCATCGGCGAGCATAGGCTCACCCGTTTATGTGGCATCTATCCACGCAACTCCCGACTGAGTAATTTTCAGATAGAGAACCGATCGCACCAGCGTCTGGCCATGTTGCTTTTAGGGGGGAGGGTTAAAAGGGGGTGGGGTTACATAGTTCAATTGCGTACTCTGCCTCGCTCTCTCTTGTCTGGTAGTTCTTTTTTCACTTCTCTCCTTTGAGCATATGCTGGTGGGGGAAAGAGACACGGTGAATCCTGCGAAGAACACTGTATTCACTGTCCTGCAGTCGAAGGCAAAAAGGTGATCGACGATGCGGTGTATCGATTGTCTGCATGCGTGCGAACAGAGCAGCTTAGATCTAAACTTCACTCACTGGCAGAGAGAGTGAAAGAGAGAACAAGAATCGGTGAAAAGGTCTGCAGAGCAAGATGGACTGCTGCAGCTGGGGGAAGAGGTATCGGGGAAGAAGAGACATATGTAAGAAAGCTCGTTTCATTCATTATGGACCGGGAGCCAAAGAAAGCAAGTGCACTGATCGGAGCTTATCTGAAATGAGTGTGCGCGCGTCTTGTATGGTTGTTCAGCCTTTAGCTTCAGCCTAGGCTGCGGAGGGTCGTGGTTGTTCATATTCATGCGGAAGCAGGCTAAGCTGCGGTGGTTTGTTCCTTTTGTTTACAACTGCATGTATGGGTTGCCATTTGTCTCTGGTTTCAGAGACTCTAGGCTTAACCACAATTAAGTAAGTAAGTAGTCGAATTAAGTGAGTATTAATGTTAAACTTAGAATTTCATTTTTAAACTTATTTATTTATTTATTTCAAGTTTGTGATGTATGCATGGGGAGCTTATAGACGCCGGTCTATATGTTAGTCAGCTTAACTTAGTCTAGACTATAAGACAACCTATTAAAAAAACAAAATCGTGACATTAACTCTAGCATTAGCTAAAACATTAATTACTATAACAATATTTCTTTAAATTTGTAAATTTAACTTTTGAAAATTAAATTTAATTAATTAATTGTGTTATATATATGCGAATACGTATGTAGTGTGCACTAGCGTGTGCATGTATCAAGATTTATCATTTATGACTTCCATAAATTTTTCATTGGTCTACCAGTAGGAAACGACACTCAAAGCTTTTAGCCTGTTGAACCCTGTTCAAACTCTTTAATCAAATCCCATGCATGCAGGGTTCAAAGGTTGAAATCCCACACGTTTTCATGCACATCGCACCCGCATGGCTCTTATACAGTGTCTTATGAAAATCACACCGTCCAGAAATGGTTGCGCCAAGTTATATTATACACCGTGCATGCAGGCTTTTACGAGGCGTGCACACACTGTGCATAAGAACGCTCAGACTGGGCACACACGAAGGCATGCGGGAGGGAAGGCCGGAGTCAACCAGCAGCCGCACATGCACTCCCATGCACGAGGACACAAACATATGCACAGGCAGGCAAGAGCACTGGATCAGGCATGGCATGCACATGATGCAGAGAAGGAGAGAGACTTGAATGCCGAAATGCACATTGCTGCATGGGTCTCTCTCGATCTAGCCTCCCTCTCTCACCCCTTCACGAATCAATCAAGCACACACGCATTCACGAACTCCATTCACGTCATGTAAGTCAACTTGTTGAACTAAATGCGGACAACTAATCGCGTCACGTGCAGAGAAGCAAGGGTATTGCATGGACATGCACTTGCAAGCAGGAGGGAAATTTAGTCTACCCCCGAGGGGCCTCCGTCCGTGCATGTAAGACTCTTCCTCTCTTCCTTTTTCTTGACCCCAACAACTGTTGAAGCATTTCCTACCAGTGCAACAAAACCAGACGAAAAAACGAAACAGCACATCACTAGCAAAGAAAGAGACTTGCATGCACCCTGTCTCTATTCTTTTATGTACGTTCTTGTTCAATGACCAGCCAAAGCAAGTGCGGACATGACGGCGAATCCCGTCACCACGAGGGCCCACTTCACAAAGTTGTTCACCCCCCTCGCCTCCAGACACCTAGGCTGAATCTCAGCCACAGTCACGAACAAAAGGGTTCCGGCACACACAGCGTCCAGTGCCATTTGCAGCATCGGGAAGTGGAACTCGGTCAGAGCCATGCCGATCCCAATGCCGACGGGAGTCGACAGAGCGAAGGTGGCTGCAAGGACCCACTTGATGCTCCGTCTCAACTTGCAGGACGACAAACCGTCACCAAGAGCAAACGCAGCAAAGAGCTTGTGAAAGCAGATCGCCACAAGGAGGGCCCAGAGTGTCTCTGCAGTGTCCTGTGCACCCAGAGCCAGGCCAGCCAGCAGAGAGTGACAAGCAAGGGCGATGCTGAGAGACACAGCCCCTGCCACTGACAGGTTGGCGTGATTACCCGATAGGAGGGCCTCGACTGTCGGCCCCTCCTTGAAGCTTTCGGTCTCGTCCTCACCCTCTTCTTCTGCTTCTTCCCCGACGTGACGTTCTGTGTCAGAGGGGGCGGTGTCACGCTCTGCGACTGGGGCCTCTGAGTGGCCAGGGCGAGCGGTGGCGCGCCCCACAGCCCCGGGCTCAGGGAAGGGAACGCCGCCCTCCATGCTTTCCAGCTGCTTTCCGATGGGAACGGCGCTGTCGGATGTTCTTCTTTTTGTAACTGTGTGTCCTCCTTCTCCCGCCTCAACGGGTGCGTGCCTAGATCTTCTCTTCATCTGGTGAGAGGCGATCGCAGTAGCTGCCAGCTCAGAGAGCAGGACAATCAAATACCCCACACCAGCAAGGACCATCGGCCAGGGAAACACGTGGTGGTGTCCCTCGTGCTCATGGTCATGTCCGGCCTCTTCTTTCTGGTGGTGTGAGGTCACGAACTCTGCGTAGGATGCTTGTGAGTGTGCAAGTAGGTGGACCAGGGCGGTGGCAAGCAGAACACCGATAGAGAGAGCATTGCCTGTGGTGAGAATCCAACGGGGAGGCTTCCAGAAGAGAGGCGTGCCCACTCCAAGGACACCAGTGAAAAGCACAACCAGAATGGCTGCAGCATGGACGGCTGGAGTGATCTCAGCCATGGTGCAGAGCTACACTTGAAAGGAGTTAACGGATGGACGTCAGGATACGAGTGTTGAAAGGAGGATCGATCCCGACTCTATTCTTCCAGCCAGAAATCCTTCAACTGGGTGATCGGTCCTTCTCGAAACTCTACTGCTCTGATCAGGTCTCTGAATCTCTTCGATCGCACCCGAAACACCATAGAAGCTCAGAAGGAGTGAGAATCAAAGGAGACGGCGGCGCCCAAATAATAGCCGATTTTCTAAGCTTCAAGTTAATTAATTAATTGCACGATCGAATTAGTTCGAGCTTAATTTGAGGCCCCGCCGCCCGGCCCCCGCGCGGCGCCCATGCGGCGCGCGCGGCGCGCGATTTGTGTGACAAGCGCGGCGCCGCGCCAAACTTTGCAGTTGAGGAGACGCACCATGCAATTTTGGTGAGCTTTGTTCAGAGAGATCCATTGAGGAGCACAAAATTCACTTCCTTCCAACTCCCCCATTGGAACTGAGTCTTCATTGTTCTCGATCTAATAAATTTGATCGATCGCTTTGTTATCGGCTGACTGTCTTGTACAGCGAACAAGCAGGCTCTCCGTTTTGTACGTTGAGCTGTTGATCGATCAATCTCACTCTGCTCGCACGCCCTTGTGGATCATTTTGCCTCATTGTACAAACTTGTCGATTGCTCCTCAAGTAAGGGGAGGGCATAGGGACAGGTCTCATTTGATTGCTTCTCTTGATTTATTTTAACTGGAAGAGGGGAGGAAGCGAAGGAGGTGAGGATGTTCGGAGGGGGGACTTTCGGGGGCTTCGGCCAACAGCAGCCGCAGCAGCAGTCTGTCTTCGGCGGTGCTCCTGCCGCAGCGGCGGGGGGGATCTTCGGGCAGCCGGCAGGTGGGGGGGCATTTGGTCAGCAGGGTCAGGCACAGGGGCAGTTCGGGCAGAACGCCCAGAATCAGCAGGTTTCCTTCTACGACATTCCGGGCGTTCCAGACGATACCATTTCATCTCTCGCATGGGCAAAACAGGGGTTTGTGCTGGCTTGTGGTAGTTGGGATAACTCCGTACGAGTCTGGGAGATCCAGACGAGCAACATGCCCCCCTTCTACAACGCCATTCAAAGGTGCAAATACGACCATGCCGCCCCCGTTTTGTGTGTAGCGTGGCAGGATGACTCCACCGCTCTATTCTCCTCCAGCGTGGACGGGGAAGTGAAGATGTATCAGATTCAGTCGCAGCAGGCAAAGACGGTGGGGAAGCACGACAGGGGTGCGAGGTTTGTGTATTGGGTCCAAGAGTTGAACTGTATCGTGTCGGGGGGTTGGGATGGCCGGGTTCGGTTTTGGCAGGGACAGCCCAACCCTGTAGCCGATGTTCAACTTCCCGAACGCATTTTTGCGATGGACGTTAAATTTCCCGTCATGGTCGCAGCCACAGCAGACCACAAAGTACACATATGGAACCTTCAGAACTTGGCACAAAACTCGAATCCCCTCCGCTCCATCCAAATGCCGAATCTGAAGATGCAGACCCGTTGTTTGACTCTCTTCCCTGACAAAGCTGGGTATGCAGCAGGGTCGGTGGAGGGCAGGTGCACGATTGCGTGGCTCGAACAGCAGAATCCCCAACGCCCGGGGGAGACCAGAAACTTCGCATTCAAGTGCCACCGCATCACCCCCCCTGGAAAGCAAGCAGGAGCAGACGACGAAATCTACCCGGTTTCATCGATCGATTTCCACCCCCAGATGGGCACATTCGCTACGGGGGGGGATGATGGGACGTTTGTGTTTTGGGACAAAGAGAACAAACAGAGGCTGAAGGTCTTCGATTCGATCAAAGTTCCCATCACGTGCGTCAAATTTTCCCCCGACGGCTCCACCTTTGCCTGTGCCACCGGGTACGACTGGCACAAGGGGCACCAGGGGAACACAGGGCAGGTGCCCACCAAGATTCTCCTCATGAAGGTCGATCCTGAGAATGTGAAACCGAAACCGAAAACTGCACCCACACAGCCGGGGAGGAGGTAGAAAGAAGGAGAAAGAGAAGCAGGAGGGAGAGAGTGAGTGGATGGGGGGAAGGGGGGAGAAGCAAAGTGAAGGAGAGTGTGAACGCTGGGGCAGGAGAATATGCTCCTTTCTTCCTGGTTTGGGTGGATGGAGTGGAAGTGGTACGTGCAGATTGACGGTGGGATTTCCTCTCGCATGATTTTTCTCTTTCTGATCTATTTCTTCCCTCCTTTTGCTCTCGTTCTTGAGTTCTGTCCCTGAACTGGAACTTTCGGTGGGTCACCACTTCCAGTGAAGATCGAGAGAAGAGGGGAGTGCATGGGATTCAAATTAAGGAGTGGTGGATCCGTTAATTGGGCCAGCCGTGCCCCCTTTTCCTGTCATTGATGTTTCTATTGATATGGACTGCATGCATGAGAGACAAGCCGAGCGGAATTCCCTTAAGTTGAATACCTGGTCCCTTCAATGCTAGCTTCAATGCGTGATCGGGCAGGGGCTGCACTTGTCCGTGGATGGCTCGACGATTGGATGATCCCAAGATGGATTTTAATGGATTTAGGTGCGTCATTGCACCGGCCGTGACGACAGCGGCTGTAATTTTATGGTCTATAATCATCTTGAAACTCAAAGAATGAATAGCAAACAAATGTGAACAACATAGTAATTAGGATTAAGAGTAAATCATTGATTGATTGATTGATTCGTTCCACACCCGCTATGTGTCTATATCTAGTGACCATGTTTGATTTGATTATATTTGATTTGATTTGATTTGAGCTTCAACCTCAAATATTTGATATTTGAGGTAAGATTTGAGGTTAACCTTTTAGGGTTCCTCACTGAGTCACTGACTTACTGTCACTCTGATCATTTTTCTCATGACAATAGTTATCAGAACATTTCTGATGTGTGTTTCAAAAATTTAAAAAAAAAATTATAAAATTATAACTTATCAGTTCCGTAAAAAAAATATGCCTGTGTGGCAGTGTATATACACTAGTTACTAAGACTCACTCTAGTACTAATAGAGATTAAGAACGTAAAATTGATAGATTTGAAATTGCATATGACTTTTTGTTGATACGATAAAGTTAGAGCACGTACCAAAATTGAGGTAACAATCACTCAGCTTTATGGCACTTCCTTTTCCTCTTCTTCATGATCACTTTCTTTAATGTGAATCAAATCGATCAGTGGTGGGAGTTGCTGAGAGCTTTTTCTCTGGCTTTTCGGCTTTTCGGTTTGCAGACGCTCAAAAAGGGGGCCGTAAAAGATATTCCAGCACCAAAAAAGTCAACACAGCTGTTCGGGAAAACGTTCAGCTGATCGGTTTACCTCTGCATAAAGTAAAAGGGGGTGAAACGTCAATTTCACTGCAGCTCAAAACGTTTTTTTTTTGAGAGTAAACCATCAAGATTTAGGTTTTTTCATGTGAATCAGCATGCGTAACGGATTGGTACTTGCAAAAGTTTTTTCGGGACCTTCATATTTGAGGTTGAAAGTCATATTGATCAAATATTTGATCGTATCTGATAGGTCTTTAAACACTAGGTCCTCCCTGACTGGATATTTGATTTGAGTTTAAGCCCTACCTCAAATCAAATCAAATCAAACATGGTCACTACCTATGTCATTAAAATTAATTGTCTTTACATCATTGTTCTTCTGAGTCCGTGTGAAGTTCTAACTAGCATGGCAATGATAGCGTAGTATAGCTCTGGGTTTTAAATCGAAAAAACAAAAATTAAGGCTATCAAAAAGCTAGGTAAAAACTAGGGTAAAAAGACGTATGCCAAATTTAATAATATGGTGGTAAATCTAATATAAATACAAAATTAAACGCTCGGTCAATCAAACATGTTGAAGAATTAATAGGATAGGATAGGATAGGATAGGATTAATGTCTGGAGGATTGGCCTCCTGCCCCAATGCCGAGCGTTCGACGTGCGGCATCCAGGAAAAGCGTATACATGCGTCGGACCTTCCTGGCTGCTTTTTTCATGAAGATACTAGTTTAGTGAAGATAAAGGCTCAACCCAGCTATCGTGGTGGGCTACTAGTACTATAACAATGAAGTTAGTAGACTAATAGTACTATTATAGTAGTACGTATTCAAGTTCTCGTATTCAAGTTTCGAGAGACACGGGCATCGGTATAAAATAGACTTAACGACAATGCTCCAAACAAATACAGAGCAAGGGAGGGTTTGAGCAATCCGACGGCTTCAGCCGGAAGTCTCGACTAAAAAGCCTGTCTCTAAGAAGAGATATGCGGAAGCGGTCGGAGAGGGAAAGGAACTGGGGAAGATGAGAAAAGTGGGAGAGGACTGGTTTGTCGCTCCTGCTGGCTTTTTGCTTCCTCAGCCCGCGGCCAAAAATATACTTTTTCCAGACATGCAAATGAAAATGGAAGAGAATCTATATCATTTTTTTCTGTCTCGCCTCCGGGGGCAGAAAGTAAGCTCTGTGTCTCTGGAGCAGTTGAAGGCCTTCGTTGGTAAGATGTTTTTCTCCTCAGTGACCTCTCACAGAACATACTACGAAGCTGATGAGTGGTGTCCCCCCCCCCGTTTCTAGATAGTGAAAGTGACTCAGTGTGTCTCGAGAAAACTAGCAGAGAAGTATGCTGAACAGGTGGCAGAGAGATTCCGGTCCCCGTCTTTGCCCACCAGACCGCAGATAGGTTTGTCACAGGTGCAGAGGGGAAGCGGACATGGAAAGTGAGAAGGGAGACGGCATTGCAGAATTTCCTCTGGCACAGAAGCTCTGATGAGGGGGTTGCTGGTATCCTCCATGAGGGGTTTGACTGTGGGATGGGGGGGAAGTGCACTCAAATGTTTGGGAACGGAACGTATTTTGCGGTCAATTCTTCTAAATCAGATCTCTACTGTGGGTACCCCACATTCCGCCATAAGTGGAACGACGCGAAGATAACCATGAATCGGTCCATGATCCTGTCGCTGGTGTTTGTCGGAACATGTGAGAGAGTGCATAACCATGATTTCACACAGTCACAGACGCCTTTCCCCAAAAAAAGACATGGCTCCAAAATGGCCCTCACGAAGAAAGAGGGGGGAGCCGTTGATCACTGCGAGTTTGTGATCTTCAACCCCCACCAAGCAGTGCCTCTCTTCACTGTTGAATACGTCCATATGGAAAATTGCGACTCTTCAAGATGCCGGAGGTTGCTTGAGGGGCTCTGATCCTAGGCACCGATCTAGCAGATGATCCAGGTGTAGATTATTTAATCCAAAATACAAAGAAGCGACAAAGTCTTAGAAGTGCTGTAAACCAATTTGGAAATTGTTGGTACAAAGGGGGGAGGTTAAGCTTTCGGTCATTTCATTCGGTTGGTCAGAGCTTTCAGACTGAGTGTGTGAATGGAAAGGGAACTTTTAATCAATGAATAACTGCCTTTTAGTCTGTATCAGTAACGGATCACCCATATGAAGCTCTTTGGCGTTTAGCTGGACCCCCCGGGTGTTAAGCTCTTAGGTTTCCTTAACACTGAACATCTATAGAAACATGTATAAAAAGCTTTTTCGATGCGTTTGTCTTAGCATGGCCTAACGTCTAATTGGCACCGTTACACTGAAACTATAGTATGACACAATTAAAATTGTGATACAATACCCTATACATTAGTACCAGTGACACAAATAATTGTGTCACAATAGGTGTGATGAAATAGTTTGAGTAAGTTAGGTATGATAAAATTGTCAGACAAACTTTGAAGTGATCCTAGACTTTCAAAGTGACTAGCAGCCACTAGCTTGAAATCTTCAGAGTCGTTGAAGGTCAGACTCACCTCATTCACTCATTCATTCACTCATTTACTCACTCACTCACTTCTTTCACTCACTTCACCCACTCACTCGCTTACTTACTCACTCACTCACCTCACTCACCACCTTCCTCAGAATCGTTTCCTTCCTCGCACCCAATGCTCTTGAGAGCCTCCTGCTGCAGCCCGCGCGTGGACTCAGACCTTAGCCAATTTGTCCAGGATTTTTTGGCACTGATCCCGAAGTTATAGGGGTCATGGACCCCAAAATAACCTTAAACAGCCACTTTCAAAATTGTTTCTAATGAGTTCCTAACCATATATCAACCCTTAAAAATACTTCAATAAGCCTCCAATGTGTTATTTGTACAGATCCCGAAGTTAGTCCGGACAAATCGGCGATCTACAACTAATTTTATCACACATAAGTATGATTTAATTGAGTCAGTCAAAAGTTCTTAAAATCACAATTATTGTTTCACAAATCATTGTGATACAAAAAGTTTTAGAAATTCTCATTGTGGCATACTATAGTTTCAGTGTAGGTACCGTTTTGAAGCGCTTTTGATACTCTGCATGATCTTGCTCCCTCAATTTCTTACATTATCTGTATGATATAGTGCGTCAATATGTAACATTATTGAAAGCTATATTTCATAAGTATGTACACCACTTGCAGCATTAGAACTAACATTAGAACAACTTTAAAATTCTTATAGCGAACCTTTTAGCTCCCTTGCAAACAGTGAGGAATCTACTTGGGAATCGAGGTAGAATTTACTGTAGAAGAATGTAAAAGTACTAAAAGATATTAAAGAAATTTAGAAAGCTGAACAACTAAGAAATTACCAAAAATCTAGAGGAATTGAAAAAACCTTGATTGTATAGCCTAAGATTTAATGAAGAATTCAGCAGCTAAACTAATACTCAGCTACTTTGGTACATTTATTTAAAACACTAGTTAAAACATGTCATACATTATAACATTTAGTGTTTTGTCATTTTTAAAAATTTACTGTTCAACTAGCTGTTCAAATTAGTGTTTTATTATATCGCAATCGGAATCATTAATTGATTGTTTTAATCCTAGTTTCAATCTAGGTTTCAATGACTATACATATGCTGGTACATGATCAAAATGAGCGTATATAACATTTGAGCCCTCAAAATTAGTTTGCACTCTGCATTTAAAACGCAACAGTCTCCTTTTCTGGTACTTTTTTGAATCAAACACCAATACATACAGTCAGCATCAAAACAGTAAACAGCAAAACCGGTCTACTTCCATTACAAGAATGCTTATGCAACAGTACAGTACATGGCTTTGAATGGCGAGGTTTGAATGCTTAGGACTAGGTTTGGGATCAAACTTGCTTTTTCGGTCACAGTGATGGGCAAGCTGTACCGATCTTGCTCAATTCAACCAGAAATTGATTTTCAAATTTTTCCCTCCCTCCTGCTTTCCATCCCTCCTTCCTTTTTTCCTTCCTTCGGCTTTCGTGGTTGAAACTTCTTCGTGGAAACTTGAGACTGTGATGCCTTGAAACGAAGCCGATTGACCGACCCAAACTTGAGGACGTTTCTACATTCATTTTTCAACTTCCTCTCTCTGCCATACATCATGTCTCTCTCGACATTTTGCAATCCGAATCAAATTCATGCGGGACAGTTCGAAAGCTTTTCGCCTCTCTCTCTCTCTCTCTCTCTCTGTGTGTGTGTGTGTGTGTGTGTGTGTGTGTGAATGCATGTATGTATGTATGTTATGTGTTTGTGTTTGTGTGTGTGTGTGTGTGTGTGTGTGTGTGTGTGAGGGTGTGACACAGAGACCGAGAAAGGAAGAAAGGAAGGAAGGAAGGAAGGAAGAAAGGAAGGAAGGAAGGAAGGAAGGAAGAAAAGAAAGAAAGAAAGAAAGAAAGAAAGAAGGAAAAGAGGAAATTAAGAAGGCAAGAAAGGAAGAAGGAAGGAAAGGAAGAAATAAAGAAAGCGAGAAAGAGAGAGAGAAAGAAAGAAAGAAAGAAAGAAAGAAAGAGAAAAAGAGAGGGCCTCGAAGTCATCCAGCAAACTCGCTCGCGTTCTCCTTCTTTCCTCTCCGTCCCGAATTTTCAAAAACTCGTTTTGATCAGTCATCCCTCCTCTCCGTGTGCCCATGCCTTCCTTGATCAGATGGAGAGAGCTCAATTGGGTTCAACCAGCTGAGCAACGGACCGGAGCGGAAAATGTGATCAGTGCTGTCTCAGATCGCGAGTGAAACTTCTTTTCTTCAAGGCTGCAAGTCAGCCTGTCTGCTTTTCTGTCTACCTCTCTGTGTGCATCAGCCGTCTGTCCTGCCTGTCTACCGAGTTTTCGAAACGTGCTCTCGATCCCCAATTGCAAAATCTCTGTCATGCTGCCATCATTCGCACTCATGTGCAGTTAGGTCAAGGCACTCACCTACTGCCTCGACCTCCCAGACTTCCCCTCTCACCCTGCCCATGTCCATGCACACCCCCCACCCCGCCCGGAGGCCCCCACTCCGAATCACCTGTCGAACTCACCAGAGGCCCCCCTGCCCCCGTGGCCCCCTGAGCAGAGGGCAGGGGCATGCCGTGGCCCTGTGAGTGAATGGAGGGCCTCCTGTCGGGGGCCGACGTCTCCCACGGCCACCCCGAGGGGCCCTGTGCATGGGGCTGCTGATGGGAGGACAGCTTTCTGTTGCCTCCCTTGTACAATCCCCCTTCTTGAAAAGAGCCTTTGTGACCATGTCCGTGCGAGTGGTACAAAAGCGAAGACGCACGGCGTTTGCGTCTGTTTCTTGCTGCTCTCTTTGTCTTGTATGAGATGATCTTATCTGCCTCCTGCACATCGTGTTCGTGTGTGTACGCAAGGAGCACAATGCCAAGAATAGACAATAAAGCGCCCATTGCATAGAGAGATGAGTCTCCAGCTCTCTCATTGAAGATCACCTCCCCTCCCACAGCGCCTGTGAGGATGAGGACAGACATCCCGACAGGGACTGCGTAGACTGCGGGGAAATTGCTTAGTGCCTTGGAATTGGAGAATATTTGGGAGAGACAGAGAAGGATGGTCAGGCCCCACAAACCCCACATGAGCGGGGAGGCCCATACGTCCGTCTCCCCTCTGATCGCTCTGTTCAGCATCCAGATGGCTGCCTTCGCTGCGAAGGTTGCGTTGGCGCCCATCAATCCGTACAGACTTGCAACACACACGAGAGCAAGCTTGTCCCTCATGGTGAGGGGAACGAAGCCTGAGGAGGAGAGATCCTGACTGCCGTCTGTTTCGGATGAACTGGTGCTCAGACGGGTGGCTGGCCCTCCCCTATCTCTCTCCATTGTGTGTGAGTGGGGTGCGCCTGTCCCCCAGACATCTCCCGAGTGAGAGAGGGATAGGCCTCTTCGGCTCTCTTCGTCACTCTCAGGTCCCTCTAGGTTCGGTCTGAATATTCCGTGGGGCCCATGGTTGGCGTGTGCGTTGTTGGAGCTGCTTCTTCTATTGATATCTCTCTCTGTCTTCTGCTCTCCCCCCCTGTCCCTGTCTCTGGTTCCCCCCCTCCCTGCCCCTGTTGATCCTCCTGTCGAGTGGGTGTGACTGAGGGAGAGACGCCCTCCCCCTCCTGCTGAGGACTCAATCGAATCCCGTCTCCCGGATCCCGTCTCTGCGTACCCCCCGTGATGCATTTGGGTTCTCCTCACCACCGTCCCCTCCGCACTCCCACTTTCCCTTTCCTTCTGTTGGGAGGAGGACGACAACGCCCCCTGCTGGCCGTGGGGGGGCTGTTTGAACGCGAACGTCCTCCAGCAGTCTGTCAAGATCTGCCCTCCCACCAAGGTCACTGCCACCAAAACAGTCACGACTCCCATGTAGACCCCAATTTGGGGGGTGATGGTGAAGGTGTTAGGCAGAGGGGGGGGGTCTGTGGGGCCGTACCCCACCACCAGCACTACCCCGATCATAATCACGGAGGCAGACGCGAGCCCTGCCGTTGAGAGCTGCTCCCCAAGGAAGAAATGGGCAAACAAAACATCCAAGAATAAGTGGATACCGCTCATTGAGGTGATCACGGAGGCCGTCGTGAACCCCAGAGAGACGGAGGTCAACACGGCATTCACCACATTGGCCCAAAAAATTCCCCACAACCACATGGGCCGTCTCCATACTGGCCTGCAAAACACAGACACATACACACGCGGATAGACGTACATACATACATGGACAGAAAGATAGATAGATGCACGGAAACGGCGAGCGACTGAGGAAGCGACAGAAAGAGCGAGAGGTGTCTCTAGCTCTCTAGCCCCGGCGCTTCCGTACAGGAGGCTTCGAATTTCGTTCTTAGTGAAAGAATCAAGGGAGCACTCGCAGCCAAAAAGAAAACCCAAATGACGCTACTGAAGACAAAAACAAACATATGCAAACACAGTTGTCTCGGTCGCCCAGTAAGAAAGACCACCATGCAATTGAGACAGCCACGTACTCTCCCTGACCAAAAGTGCTTCCATCAACGTTGGGAGATCATCAAAGAGAAGCATCGAGGGCCGAGAAGGGGATAGACGATGGTGAAGAAAAGGATACACAGAAGACAGATGCGTCTTTGGTTTGCTGTCTCACTAGTTGAACTCCCCACAGGCTTGCTTTGCTGACCGTCTGTTGGAGGGCGTCTTTGCCTGCTCAAGAACAAAACTTTTTCTGATCATGTTGTCTCCCACAGCTGCATGCACCAAAGAGAAGCGATCACAATAGGCTGAGTGGAGAAAATAAAAGGAAAAAATGAGACGAGGAGAAAACCATGGAGGGAGGGAAAGTAGGCCCTCCAGCCCTCCGGACACGGAGGGAGACTACACGGATGGACACGGGCCCCAACGCGAAAGAAATCAAAGGAGAGCAGCGCGCCTTCTTCCGACCATTGCTAAGGATAGACAGTTCAGCGCGACTCCGCAAAGCAGGAAGAGAAGCATCGCAAATCCAATCGTATGTTCATGTATACATGCAGCAACAAGAAATAGAAGCTAAACAATGGCATGCCTATCTGTACACGAAGCAACAAGAAATAGAAGCTAAACAAAGAAAAAGAAGAAACAGTCAAAGAGAACAAAACCAGTCCCCCACTCGGTCAGTTTACGCAAGAAGACGACCAAAATGGTGAAATGACGACGAAAAGAAAGTTTGATGGAGATATCTCAAAGAGTCAGGCATACCCGCGGATGAATATAAATATTTGGACACGTAGATAGATCCATACAGAGATATCTGCACCCATGCATGCACCCACCAGCAGTGATGCAGGCGAGGAACCCGAATGCCACCCCGATGTGTGCCACCTTCATGGACCCCATCTGGATGCTCTGCTGCTGCTGTGTGTCCCCTCCTCCCTCTGCCCCTTGGTGGTGTTCGGAGTGGAACTGGAAGAGGGAGGTGAACGAGGAGGCTGCGCTGGCCGCCTCTGTCTCTGCGTAGTGCACCCCCTTCATGTACATGTCTGAGGGCAGTCTGGTCTGTTCGAGGAAGGAGGCAAGGCCCTCCTTCAGGGCGTGGAAAGGAAACTCTCGGAGCCTCATTGTTGGGCTTACTCGAACCTTTGGATGCTAGCTATTGACGGATTATGTGGATCGAGGACTGCGCAGAGAATTGCGCACGAACAAAATGCACAGCCGACGAGAGAAAAGTCAATTGATCGAGACTCCAGCGGAACGGAAGGAAAGAAGAAAAAAAAAATCTTTGGGCTCACGAAAGACAGTGCAGAGACCTGTGCATCTGCCTGTCACTGTCTGTGCACACAGAGTACGCCCTTTATGGGTCTCTTCATGAGATGCAGACAGAGGAGCGCACGCATGCGGTCACGTTGCCTCTCGTCTCTGTCCGTCCTTTCTGCTTGCTTTGGATGCTCCTGCTGTCAACTGCTGACTCTGTCAGGGCTGTGATGGAAAACAGCTGGCCGTCACTGTCTTGAAATGCTTTGGACGTCCTCTGATCCTCAACAGAGCACACACGTACATGATATTGAATACAGTCGATAATTATAATTAAGCTATTTAAAAAAAGAAAAACAGATCGATACAGAGGACGCGTTTGCTGCATGCATGCACTTCAGTGCCAAATCGACGGCAGGCGCGCGGGGCGGCGGCGGCGGCGGCTAAAGGAACTCACAACACAAATCGGCTCACTGGCAGAGCTACGCATGCCAGCCAGCATCCGCATGGGATGTATGTGATGCGCAATGATGCACGGTAAAAACGGCTGCACACCAAGCAAGATTGCAGGAGCAGACATGAATCTTAATCATAATTTCCCTAAATTTCCCTCAGTATTCCGTTAAATATTCCTTTCGATCACATACTAGCTAAAAAAACACTATATAGACGAAATATCACTATAAAATACTGTAAAACCGACATATGATGTGATGATGATGTATGGGGTTAAAGCCGGTGAGCCGTATAGACTCTGGCCAACCTAGAGCGTCATACATAGAGTTAAACTTTCGACTTAGGCCCCACTGGGGTAAATTGAATCGATGGGAGCCTGACAGGGGTGGGGCTCCACCTCTAGGCAAACAGGCTTTTACTTCATCTGGTAGTTCTCTTACAGGCTGAGTTACAATACGCTCTCTATCCCACCCTTAAGACGATCGAGGACTGCCTGTATTTCACCTAGAAGAGGGTCTCCATGACCGATCAAAGCGCCAAAACAGCACTGGCACGCCCGAGCGGAGGGGGAAATGAGAAGGAAAGGGAAAAAACAAATACTTCAGGGGGAACAAAAAGGACGAAGACGGACTCCTCTGTTTCTGTATCCTTTTTTTCCCCCAAGGGTCACAGGCCAATGAGATTCCTTCTATTACTTCATGTCAGTTAGAGGTCTGTCAGATGACCTCTAAAGAAAATCACCCGAGGCGGAACGGGAGGAGACGGAGAGAGAAAAAGATCAGAAGCCCCAATCTCCTTTGATTCCTTATCTTTTCAAAATCTGCCAAAGACGTACAAGCAAAGGTTCCCCTCCTTGCAGCTCAATTCTCAGTCTGTCCATCTGTTTGGACACTCTGCCTATCCTTGTCTCCATCCTTTCTCCCTCCTCCTGGGAATAGAAGCTCCTCCGTATCTCTGCCGTCGCATCCCAAAGCGCCTCCCGGATGAACGTCTTCGTGACGGGGCCATCAGAATCCATGGAGTCGCCAGAGAAGAAACGAGAAGGAAAGGGAAGAAACAAGTACCTCAGGGGGAACAGAAAGGACGGAGACAGACTACTCTGTTTCTGTGTCTTTTCCCTCCAGGGTTACGGGCCAGTGAGATTCCCTCTATCAGTTCGTGTCAGTTAGAGGTCTGTCAGATGACCTCTAAAGAAAATTACCCGAGGCGGAACAGGAGGAGACGGAGAGAGAAAAAGATCAGAACCCCCAATCTCCTTTGATTCTCTATCTTTTCTGCCGAAGACGTACAAGCAAAGGTTTCTCTCTCAGTTCAGTTCCTGCAGTTCAGTCAGTTTAGTCAGTCCAGTCGGTTCAGTCAGTTCATCCCTGAGGCACGACTTATTTTCCAGGGAAGTGAAATTACGAGTAGTAAGGATGATAAAGAAATTCAAGAAGGGGAGAAAAAGGGAGAAGAACGGAGACGCCGTATGTAGTATGCACCCCGCTCACAGACCCACTTGTGAACCGCACGAGCACGAGCGCCCCGCGCGCCCCCCCATACCCGTGCAGACTCGAGCCCGTCACCTCCCACCACCTCCCACGCTCACGTGAGGGGTGCCATCCGAGCCCCACAGCCTGGGCCTCATAGGGTCATCCGTCTCACGTTTCCCCCCCATATACTTTTCGTTCACCCCCCGATTGATTCCGTTCCGCCCTTGTTTGTTCCTCAATCAATCAATCAATCAATCAATCAATCAATCAATCAATCAATCAATCAGATAAAACACACCCGGACAGACATAATGAAATATTCCCCTCAAAAACAAGTACGGTCGTCAAGAATGAACAACGATGGGGAAAGAGTGAGAGGAAGTGAGGGAAAAGGAAGAAAGAAAGAAAGAAAGGAAGAACGGAAGAAAGAAAGAAAGAAAGAAAGAAAGAAAAGAAGAAAAGAGAAAGAAGGACAGACTGAAGGAACACACACGGCTACTTACGAAGGCAATCGGAGATCGCCCATACGCCTGTAACAGGGTGCTTTTCGAGGAGAAGTGTGAAGATCTCCCTCACTTTCTTCTCATTTTCGCTTACACCCCGTCCCAACTGCTGCTTAGCCATTTGTTGTGCCTAGACAATCAAGTCCGACTTAGAGCGAGCGTCTCTTACTTCATCCAAAAAGCTATTCATGCGTCCCCTCTCCCCTTCGGTCCCTTTGCATTCAGTCAATTTATGGACAACATCATTCAGATGGCCACGCCCATGCAAATCGAGGGCCCGGGGCAGTGCTCGCAGACCGTCTCTACCTCCCCGTTCGGAACTCCCCCCCCCCCCC